>PVLD010014643.1:33661-51671 GCA_004027595.1 Dinomys branickii | reverse complement strand
AATTATTAAATATAAAGATATAAGCAAGTTAAAAGTAAAAGGCAGGAAAAAACAATGCCCTGGTAACATAATTTTTAAAAAGATGCAATAGCTATATTGCTATCAGGTAAATTAGATGTAAGGAAAATATTACAAGAAATAAAATGTCATTTCATGATGATAGCAGTGTTAAGTCATTAAAACAAGATTGTAATTATAAATAGGCACTGAATAATAATGCTTCATGATATGAGAAAAATTCCTACAACAATAGGACAAATAGACAAATCCAATATTACAGTGGAAGATTTTAACATCCTTTGTTAATAGTTCATAGAACAAGTAGAAGAAAAGGAAAAGTAATGCTGTGAAATGCTTCAACATTTTCAACCAATTTTACCTAGTAGAATTTTCTCTTTTTGGTACTGGAGATTAAACCCAGGGTCACTGTACCACTGAGCTACATCTTCAACTTTTTTTAAAATTTTTTGAGACAAGATCTCACTATGTTGTTAAGTTGCCCCAGGCTGGGCTTAAACTCTCATGTCTCAGCCTTCAGAGTGCTGGGAGTATAGGTGTGTGCTACTATGCCAGGCTCTGACATTTATGGAATATGCTGTACAACAACAATAGAATATACATTCAAGTGATCATAAGACACTTAATAGGTTAAAGTATATTCTAAACTATAAATAAGTCTTAAAAGTTGTCAAAGGATTAAAGTTATGCTATGTATATTGCTTCATTACAGTGATTAGAATTTAGCAACTGAAGACACTACATTCAAAAATATTTTAAAGATACAGAATACAGTTTTCAATAATACATAAAGAAAAAAGCAAGAGAAAAATTAGAAAATGAACTGAGTGAAAATGAAAATACTACAGATCAGAATTTATGAGATGAAAAACAAGTTCTTAGCTCTCTTAACAGTAGAGTTAAGAAGGGCTCAAATGATGCAAGCTTTCACTTAAAAAAACTAGAAAAATAAGACTAATTCAAACCAAAATATACAAAGAAAAAACAAGGAAAATCAGAGGAAAAAAGTTAGTAACCTAAAATCTTTGAAATCAAAGTCTGCTTTTGGTAAGGTCAATACAAACTATAATCTACTAAAGTGACTGATCATTATAAAATAAAATGAGACATATGAACATTATTAAGATAGACTTTGCTACATGGTTTTCAGTTACTAAGAGGCTAATAAGGCAACACTATGAATAATAAATTTGACAACTAACAAGTAATGGAAAATTTTCTTTAAAAATTCAAATTGCCCACCTCATGCAAGAAAAAAATAGTCTGGCTAGCCCTGAAGTTATTGAAGAAATTAAAGTATAGTGAAGCACTTTTTCATAAAGTAACCTCCAGGCATAGATGGCTCTTATGCTGTAGTCTAGCCATTTGGTAGGAAGACATACTTATTTTGTTGTCTTGGTTACCTTTCTCTCATTGCTGAGACAAAATACCCAATGCCAAAATGAAGGAAGGAAAGGTTTATTTAGCTTACAGTTTGTGGAGGTTTTAGTCCGTACTTGGCTGGTTCTGAGGCAGAGTGGCACATGGCAGAGGGCAAACGTTCATGGCAGCAGAGCACAGCAAAAACAACCAGAGCAAAAGGGAGGAATGGCGGGGAAGCAGCCTCCTTCCCTACCTTACATTGTAAGGTAAGAGGCTACCCTCACCCAGGGGCCATGTAGCTCTCACACAATCTCCATGCCCTCCTCTTCCACAGGCTCAGGATATATACAAAGTAAGCATCTTAGCTTCTTGCTTGCTGAGTCACTCAGCCAAACCTCTAGACTCTCCAAATTGACACATGTTATGGTTGTTATCAACCATAACAATCCACCCCTTGTCAACGTGACAACCAGATACACTTCTTTAAACCAGTTTCCAGATACAAAGACATTATATTACATTAGAACCGTAACATTTCACCCCCTAAAGACTCATGCACATCCCTTTATGCAAAAAGCATTTAGTCCATCTACAAGAATTGTCAAAGTCCTAACAGTTTCAGCACTGCTGAAAAGTCCGAGTCCCAAGTCTCTTTAGAGATGTAAGGCAAACTCTTTAGTTACAACCCCCCCACAAATGAAAAGGTAACACTTCCAACATTCCATGGCACAAAATAAACATTACCATTCCCAAAACTACCAACAGGGGAATATAGCGCATTGGAACCAAAAAAGTCCAAAATGCAGCAGGGCTAACATTGTGTTCTGTAATTCCACATCAGCATCTGAAGCAACTTGTGGCACATTGTGAACTCCAAAGGACTTGCATGAGTCTACCGCCCTGGCACTTCTAGTAGTGAGAACCTCCATGGCTTCTCTCTTAGACTTGCTTTGCTCCCTCCTAGTAGCTTACCTCAGATGATCCACGGTCCTGTCTTTTCTAAACTTCTGAGGTCTCCAGTGCACCTTTTGCTTCACACTCACAGCTTCACACACTGCCCTCTCAGGGGCACACTGCCTAGCATCCCAGGCCTTCTGAAATCAGGGTGGAAGCCTCTTTAACCTCAGAACTCTTGCATTCTCCATGCACCTAAAGCCAGGGCCACGTGGATGATGCCAAGATCTGCTGCCACCTGGAGCAGTAGCCAAACTTTCCTCTCTCTTGGCCATAGGGGTCGAGTGCCTAGATCGCTGGGCACACTGAATCCAACTCTGAGGAACAAATTCTCTATGCTTCCTCCATTCTGGAACCTGGTGCAGCCACCACCGCCATTCTGGAACATAGTGCTCTTTGGCTTCCTTCTCAAGGCAAGGTCTCTCACCTTTACAGTTTTGAGGCTGCAAAGGGTGGAGACTTGCTGCTTCTTATGATACACTTGCACCATCTTTTCCATTCTCTTGTTCCTTCTCAGCAACAGAGATCTCCTCAGCCTTATCTTTGCAGTCCAGAGCTTTACTGGAGCTTCCTTTCTAGCCAAACTCATAACATTTTAAATCATCCTGCTGGGCTCTTTGCTCTTGATTCTCAGTATAGATCTGGCTAAAAGCTCCCAACAATAGCCATGCCACTTCCCCAACATTCGACTGCCTTGAAATTTCTTTTTCCAGATTCATCAGTTCACTGTCCCCCTTAATCTCAGTCTTAGGCAAAGTCTCTGGATATGAGCAAAATGCAGACAAACTTTCTGCCAAGCCATAACATACATCCTGAACCTGGTCATTACTGGCAGGATTTCTATCAGTCTCTGGTCTTCAGAACTCTGACCAGAATTTCCCAAACAGAACAGCTAAAGGTGTTCTAGCGCATCTCTTTGAGGCAACATCTCCAAACCTTTCCAAACTCTTCCCACGAGCCATTTCCAAAGGCTCTTGAACCACATGCTCAGGCATAGTAACAGCAACGACCCCACTCTGCTGGTACCAAATTCTGTCTTGGTTACTTTTCTCTCGTTGCTGAGACAAAATATCCAATGCCCAAAATGAAGGAAGGAAAGGTTTATTGAGCTTATAGTTTGTGGAGGTTTCAGTCCATACTTGGCTGGTTCTGAGGCAGAGTGGCACATGGCAGAGGGCAAACATTCATGGCAGCAGAGCACAGCAAAAACAACCAGAGCAAAAGGGACAAATGGCGGGCAAGCAACCTCGTTCCCTACCCTGCATTGTAAACAGGCTACCCCCACCTAGGGAGCATGTAGCTCTCACACAGTCTCCATGCCCTCCTCTTCCACAGGCTCAGGATATATATACAGAGTAAGCACCTTGGTTTCCTCTGGCCAAACCTCTAGACTCCACAAGTTGACACAATGTTATCAACCATAACATTTGCAGAAACTTCTAGATAAATAGAGGGAGAAATACTTCCCCAACTTATTTCATGCAGTCACCATTCACCAGGTATAAAGACACCATAATAAGAAACTTTAGGTTAATTTTCTTCATGAATTGGTACAGAGTGGCTTTTTAAATTATTTTATTGCAAATTGAACTCATCAATATATTAAAAAGTTGCACAAGTGGAGTTTATTCCAGGAATATAGCATTTGAAATCAATTGCTTTGAAATGAATTGGTTTAGCATTTAAAATCAATCAACATAAGTCACACATTAAAACCATATGATCATATAATCACATCAGTTGACCCAGAAAAAGTATTTGACAGAATCCAGTGTCATTTCATGAAGGGCAGATTCCAAAAATGTTATTGCGGAACAAAGTTGTAGCATGATTATAAGGAAAAGAAAGAGAATCATAAAATAGAAAAGTCAAGATCATGTTTACATCTGTCATACTTCCAAAATAAAAGCTTACATGTTTTCTTTAAAAAGTATAGTTTATAAAATAAATAAATAAATTTTAAAAAATAATAAAAAGTATAGTTTATATTCACTGCCTGGTTTATTGTTATACTTACACACATAGGATGAGTATTTCTTAGTTCTCCAATATTTAATAGAGGAAAAATTTAAAGTTACTGTTTCTGTTACTGGCTTTTTTCTGAATATCACATAACAGAAAGGCATTTACTTACTTTGTTTATAGCCTTGGTAACTCATAATATTTGCATATTGAAAGGAGAGATTTTATACCAAGTATTCAATTCTTTTGGAAATGTGATATTTTCTATAAACAAAGGGAACTGCTATTTCAAGTGTCATACTGTGTGAAGAACAAGTGTGATTAGTGCCAACAAGCCAAAAAATAGATAGGAAATAATACCCAGCAGTCAGTCACAAGTAATTCAGCATTAGAGAAAGACAACAAAATGTGAGTAGGCTGCCAGTCATGTTTTCTACAATTCTATGGTTATGCACTGTGCAACATATAAGTGAATTTATATTTCTTCTAAACAGTTCTGTCATATTTTGGTCCTTATTTAGACCAATGTCAGAATCAAGAATCCAGTCACCTTTTATCTCTCTCTATCCAGGAACTTGCCTGTAGATTGTGCTACTAATTATTTACACACATTTATGCTGCACCAGTCATATAATTACACACACCACAATGAACAACTGCTTCATTGTTAGTTTGCAGCTCTTGGATGAATGGGCATATCCAGATTGCTGTCCTTTCTGTATTCTGCATTCATTCATTCATGAAGCTGATGTTAATGAGTACATAGACAAGTGCCAGACATGATTTTAGGCTAAAATGGGGGAAAAAATTAAAAAGCAAGATCTATACCCTGTTAAAACTATCCATAGCTTAGTTTTAAACAGGCCTATACACAAGAACATAGGCTAGCTACAAACTGCTGTAGTCCCTAAATGCAGCCTGGAGCCCTGAAAAAGATGCCATTTAAAAGTGGTCCTAAAGGATTGGGCGAATTTCCATTACACCCAATAGGAAATTGCACATCCTATATCAAAAACCTACTGCTGATGCACTGGAGTGCACGGGCCCAGCAGAAGTGTGAGATGTGAAAGGCAGTAGTAAAACCCTAAGCACCTACTTCAGCTAGGTTCCTTGGGCTTCTATCTGCTACACCAACTGTACGCTGCTTTACCCTGTGAGCATTGTTTCCATCATACAAGTAATTTCAGTAAGTTTTTTTTTTATTTTAAAGACAGTAGTAAAAGAAAAGTGAACAAACAAACAAACAATAGCTGCACACCAACCTTACAAATATAAATAAAACAAAGTGAGAACATTAAAAATGATACAGGGTTTCAAAACAAAATGGTAGGAATTAACAGTGGTTGTTATATCACATATTGTCTTCAACTGGTGTAGGAACCAGTAAGCTTGAAAGTGTCTCAGAAATTAGTTCACATGTAATTAGCATCAGAACCTAAGTCTCTTGATGCTTGAAGTTTGCATTGGTTCACACTTCCCAAGCTTCCTACCTGCTTCCCAGGACTAAAAGCTTCCTAAATATAAATGGTTGTCTTGACGGATGTGGTGCTGCATGCCTGTAATCCCAGCACTCAAAAGGCTGAGGCAGGAGGATCACTAAGAGTTCAACGCCTGCATGGGCTACATAGTGAGCTCAAGACTAGCTTAAACTACAGAGTAAGACCTGTTTCAAAAACAAAAAAATGGTTGTTTTTGTCCCCCTCCCCTCAGATCAATTGGTTTAAGTTCTCATCCATTTAAAGTGCTTTGTGTTTTTAAGAACCTTCATGTCTGTCTGACTGTCCTCTCTTCCTAAAATATATTTTTGTTCTTCTTTAGACATTGAGCACATTTTCTTGTATCAAATATATTATTTTTATTTCTTCATTAGACCATAGATTTATGTATGTGATTATTTTAAGAAAAATGGTGTTTATTGACAGGGTTAAAAACAAATGAATCAGTTTGGTTTTTCCAATACTCTTTAGCATGATGGGGATGTAGCTCGGTGGCCAGCACCTGCCAGGCAAGAGCAAGGCCCTGAGCCCAATTCCTGGCACCAAAAAAAAAAGAAAAATCCAATACTCTTTAGTGAGTTAAAGATATATGCAAAGTACTATATTTTTACAACTTCTGATTTAAGACTTCCTAAGGGTTGTAGAAAAAGAAAGGGAAATTTGAAGGCATTAGTGGCGAGTAGTGACTGTATGGACAGTTAGATAATGGTAAGAGGCTGGGGCCCCTCATTTTATTCTGTGTCACCATAGCTTTGGGATGTGCTCTGACAGGGAAAACTCTTCAGTTGCCCGGTTCTGATTATCTTGGTGTCTGAGCCAGCAAAACATCTGGAATGGAGCATGATGCTTTTGGGGAAGTTTCTAAAAAAGATAGTGAGATAAATCTTTGCATGATTATCTTGTACTAATTCCCTAAGCACTCTTTTTTTCAAGCAAAATCCTTATTTTAGTTTTGGTTTTGTGTATGTGTGCTCACTCAGTTATGCATGTGTGCATTTTAAAAAGATGGAAGAAATTGTAACATAAAAATTCACAGTGGTGAAAACTCAGTCTCTCTGAGGAGAAATAGTATGGCAAACATTGATGTAAGAAAACAGTATAAATTAAGGCAGTAATAGTTCATGGTTGCCAAGAAGGGAACTTAATTTACAACTAGAAACAGGTTTACATTCTTTAGAAATTCTGGAAATCAATGAGGGGCACAGAGATTGATCTGCTAAAGGAGAGAAAAATTAATTCTTAATATTGACAATTACATCAATTTCAAGTTCTGAAGAAATAATCCTGAAAACAAATTTATTAACCTTTAAGGAATCAGCTGACATTTGGTTATCCAAAGAGAAGTATTTATGACTTCATTAAAAAAGATTTTTTTTTATTGTAGAAAACCTAGGCTTCAAATTTGTAGTCTCCACTATGTCAGATGTATGAACATGAAAAATTAAGTGGAATAATGGTGCTTATGTGAAAAAAAACTAGGATTGCATCGTATTTTAGAGTGCTACTTGGCCCCAAAATATTCCAACATGAAGTAGGGGTGCATTTACATATTGCCCATCGGTGACATTGTGTTGTTGCTCTCAGAAAGGATAACTGGGGCTGACGGCACTTTTGATCTGAAGCGATTTGTGCATATTAGCAATACAACATATCCTGTCAGCATAAGAAGAGCATATGGGCCCCATTAACTCACCAAATCTGCCACCATTCTGCAAATTTTTATTAAGCAAGCGCAGTCTCTAATAGTCACTTACGTTATGGAATGAGTGTCAAATGCTATCAATAAGCAAGGGAATTGTTTTCCCCTAGTGAGAAAGCATTTGAAGTGTATAAGAAGGCTTGACAAAAGAATAAAACACTTTAAGTGATCGCTATATTAGTATAAATGCACCCTGCTGGGAAGCCCTGCACATGTTATATGCACTTTAATGTTTGCCCCTAACAAGTTCTCAGAGTGCCATCCCGCTCGTAGATATTTTTCACTCATATTTTCTTCCTCTCAACTCGCACAATGAGCCTGGTTGAAATTAAAGGGAAAAATATAGTCTGCCTAGGCTTTTTAAAAAGTACTATTAGCAGTTGGACAGTTCTGATTAGCTTCAACCCCTTCTAACCAGGAAAATTAGAAACGTGGGCCATCGGGCTGCTGTGATTCCCAAGCAAGTCTTTCAAGTCAAAGCACATCCTCTTTATTAAGCACCTTGTGGTAATTAAATCAAATAGTGTCCATTGATCTTGTGTTGAATGTCAGGAGACAGGAGGTTAGTATAGAAATCCCATTATCTAAATAAATCCAGAGAAACCTCAAAAGGGTCAAGTCCACAATGCCCTCTAGTATTTAATAATGGCTATAATGAAAACAATGGTCATAATAAAAATGTCTGTGAAATGCATCTTCAGAAGGACTCAACTTTGCCTCGTATCCCTTCCATTACTGCACCATGCCTTGCAAATATTGAAGAGCAAGCAGTATTATTCCATGGGTAAGACGGAAGGATAGAGGGAGAGTATAATAAATGCTAGAGACTTAAAAAGAAGAAACCAAAGAAAATATCTACCTTCAGAACCAGAATAAAAACCCAGACTCTTGCTCCATCATCCTGTTCTTACTTGATGTTTTTGGTATTGTGCTTTTTAAGAATAGATGATCTTTCTGATGCCAGGCCAGTCAGTTTCCTGTTTCTTGTAAACAAGTCTCTTATTCAAAATGATACCCTGTCATAATTCACATTGCTACCACCCTAATCACTGCGCTATCTAAATATGATGCATCACAAGTGCCAGCCCCAAGAGATAATGTTAATAGTAGCTCTAAGGTGATGGGGGTTATAAAGGAAGTTGAGTTTTAATTATAACACTTGCCATTTAAAAAAAACGTGGTGGTGCATGTAATTTTACCTCATTTTCTCATTTGCTACTGTTATTTAAATGGCTTCTCAGCATTAAGCATATGTATAAAAGATGATTGTTCCAAATTTAACCTTTTAAATAAAATGTATTCTATTAATTAAGTCATTACAGTTCCCTCTCTTTTCTATTATGTTTATTTAGTTATCTTCTGTCCTAAAGTTAGACATCTGTGTCAGTGAATATTTTGGAGAAAGACCTTTAATTTTTGTGCCTATCACCCATTTGGATTTTTCATACTGTTTTTAAAAATAGTTTATTTTAGTGTTCTAAAGAACTTCAAATTGTCAATTCAAATAATGATAGGTATTCCTACCAGGAATAATAGACATTATTCAACCAAAAAGTTGAGAAGTTCCTTGTTAAGCTTAATGTGGCTGAGTTATTTGCAACATTTAAGTTAGGTTGAATTTCTTTTAAAGACAAAAATTAAAAATTGAAAGCCTTACTTTATACTTTATAACTATACATAATAAGACCATAGAGCACTCTGTGGGTTTTTTTTCTTTTCTTTCGCATCAAGATGATCTAGAGCCAGACAAATCAGGAGGCACTGTAATATCTACTGTAGGTCTTCAATCTTTCGTGAGATGACATGTAAAAGAACCTAGTGCCCTGCTGAAACACAGTATATTCTCAATTATTCTCTATTTCTTTATCATTTTGAGAAAGTGACATGTAAACATCACAGCTGTCACCAGATCCACCACCCTGCCCTCTTCCACAGCTTCTGTTTATCAGGAGTTTTCATATGAAAACGATGTCCCTGGCCCTGTGCACCATTTTTTTTAACTTGGTTCCCCCAACTCCTTGTGAAATGTTTGGATCCCCATTTTCACAGGGGGAAACTGAGGATAGAAGAGTTTGTAACTTGCCTGGGCAGCTGGCGCTCAGCTCACGGCTCTGATTATCAGCTGTCACTTTGTTCTGCCCACTGTATGGCATCACCTTGCCAGCTAGTATTTGTTAAGCACGTGTGACCTGCTAAGTACCTCGCGGACCACAGACCTGCAGAATAAGCACTGTTTGCCACATGTTAGATGTGACGAGACTGAGGCACAGAAAGTTCACATCACTTTTTGAATACTTACTAAAAAAATTCAATCTTTTAACAGCACAAAACTAAGTTTTCAAACCAGGATCTTAACTCGTAAATATGGTTTTGCATCTATGAAGTTTAGCTCAAACCCTTAGAATTGTAGACTTATGAACATGTTAAGGAAAATGATAGCGAACACTCATTCAGATTGGTAACTCTAGAAAGATTTCTACTGATAGCATAGATACAAATAAAGTTTCCAGCATGTGTTTGCGTGTTTCTCACATTCAATTCATACTACTTATGATTCTTCACATGTCTCAGATAGCAAAGCTTGTTTGAACCTTGTCACAAATGTAGTGGAATTTGAGCTCAGATTCCTCCACATAGGAGGTGTGTATGTCTCTTTATCTGAGACACAGGATAACACCTACCTTTAAAGGGCATTTGATGGTCAATTTAATTAGTAGATACAAAGTATATAGGACAAAAACATAGCTGCTACTTTTATTTTTTATTATCATCAATTTCCATCACTCTTCTTCTTATGCTATACAGCCTACTACAAGTGTGTTCTAGACATGGGAGGGACAGGCTTTGGCTCACCAGAAGTGCCTGACAAATACCCTCTGACTTACTTCCCAACTGGAAATACAACAAAAGTCTAACAGAAATTTTAAGCAGTTCAGAACAGAATAACCGTAGACACAAAGTTTTTATCTAGAAAGTTAAGACACAGACATCTATGAAAAGGTCCAGAGAAGTGGAGAGGTTGTATGTAGTAACAAGGTCAGTTAAATACGACTGAATGTTCTGGAGAGAGGAGGGGCAGACGTGGCTGAGACCACCCAGTTAAGAGAAAAGGAACAGGGCCTCCTCGTCAGCAACTCTCCTCACCTACCTCCACCCTGAGCCCCAGAGTTTGATAAACTGACAGACAGTGGGACCGGGTAAACAAAGGAACACTTCTTGTCAAATATTGGAGTGGTTTTCCACCCAGACATGACTAAACATTAATAATTTTCTACCTATGTACATGAGGAATATGAATGAGTAGTTTTCACGTATTCTTCTCCTGATGTTAATGTCAATAGTAGCCCTATGGAACCACCTGGGAAACCTCCCTCTAAGCCACAGTAAAGCTTTCATAGGATCGATATTATTTCTTCAATAAATGTCCAGGAGAATTCAGTGAAGCCATCTGACTCTAAAGTCCTTTATAAAAAAGTTTTACATATACTCTTTTTTTATTTTGGAAAAAGTTATTGGACATATACTGTTTTCTGGCAGAAATAGTTACTAGGCTATTCCAATTATATATTTCTCCCCTTTTAAGCTTCAGTTATCTGTGCCTTTCAAAAGAGTTGCCTCTTTCCTCACTGTTCAGGCAAGAACGCTCATTTTCTAGCTGATGTCCTGTGTTATGAAGCCTTGCCTTCAGGCTTTTGGGAATATGGACTTTTCTCATGAATTTCAAATGCTGCTGCTTTTCCAGTCTTGGGGTGGTTCTTTGCCAAGACATGGGGTACTTATTTCATACACATGTGATCATCAGTATTCAACGGAGTACATGAGGGAATTCTCAAAAGTATTAGAATTTCCTGGTCCTCTGCCCTGTACACTCCACCTGCCCTGGCTTCGCTGGACGTCCTGCACCATGTCCTTAAGCCAAGGCCATGACTGCACTCCATCACTCTGCCCCTACACTCCTCTCTGAACACTTTCTCTGGACCGCAAGCTGGGGCTAGAGAAACTGTAGGATTTACTGCATTTATTTTTTCTCTCGGGACTCACTGACTGTCCTTTGCTGCCTGACATCTTATCAGTCAAATGCTACTATTTCAAGTTTTGTCCAGTGTTTTAACTGATTTGGAGAATTCTAAATCTTTTTCTTTTCCTTCATTTGCAACAAACATCAAAACCCAACCCTTGAGAACCGGATATGTGCTTTTTATGCTCAACAAGCTTCCTTACATATTACACATCTCTCAGCCCTTGAATTTAGTTTCTTTTAAGTATAGAAATGACAATCCAACTAAAAGAAAGTATTAAAATAATATTTTAAAATATTCATGGTAGATCTAACAAACATATTTCTTCATAGCTGTCTTTATAAATGTCCTCAGGAAAAATGAAGTACCACCATGTAGGCCAGAAGAAAAAATATTCTCAAATACTTGCCAGTAAAAGATCTTACTTATTATGAATATATATATGTTTCAAAAAATGTCTGATTTATACGCAGGTCTAATCCTTGTCTTTTATTTCTTCTCCTCAGTACCAGATGAAAGCAAAGTACATTCATTGGCTGGACCCAGAGCGGGTAAGAAATTCCTTGTAACCAACTTTCTACTGCTCTTCCTGGAAATCTCTGTCTGTGTTTTAGTAGCAGTTGGAACTGCTTCTACCCGCCCATCCCTGAAAGGCTTTCTAATTAATACATGAGATGTCTCTGACGTCCACAAAGATGAATTATTGCTTGGCTGTGTGCACAGTGGCATAATGTATGCTGACTCAAAATGTTTGAGAGGAAAGAAGAAAGGTTTCCAAAAACTTTATAAATACAAAATTTAAACTTGTATGCTAACTGAATACTTAACAACCAGCAAACGTATGGAAAACCAGAGGCGTTAAAAATTCTTTCCCACGATGCCTTTCACATTAAAACAGCAGGACAGAGAGCTCTAGAGTAGGAAAGATGTCATTTCTTGCTCTTAAAAGGAGAAATAGAAGCATCTCCCTGCTATCAACAAGGGCTGTCAGAGATGCCTGTCACTGCTCTCCTCACTCCGGAAGGAGCGCCCAGGTGTTCCTGGGAAGCCTACTACCGTCTCTCAGGGCCTCCAGGGCTTTGCCATATGAAAGGTCCCTTTTTGTCTAAATCCCAAGCTTTCCCTTTATTGCTGAACAATCTGCCTTCTCTTCCTTTGCCCTTACCTTCTCCTTTGTTTACATTAGTTGCAAACATTTGAAACTGCCTACTAAGCTTGCAAATACCACAATAATTCCTTTCCTCCAGGGGCCCATTACTCTGGAGAAAAAAAAATGTATCCATTTGGTTCTTAGAATTGCTACTCCGTACAACAGGAAGGTTGTGATTTCCTGGCATCCCTCCGCTTCTGAAACAAAGCCGCTCGCCCATCCCCGAGCGTCTCCTGTGTTTATGTGCCAATTATGTTTTCAGCAGTGAGTGGCCTCGATGCCTCATTACCTCCATCATGTTTCAGGGCAAAACCACTTTTCTTCTTTTCTTCTTTCTCCAGAGTCTCCACTGATTACAGCAGGAAAGAGGTGGTTCACAACTCTTAGGTATTTTTCCCCATTCTTCCTAGCAAAGACCCTAAGAAGGTTAGATCTCTGTGAAAGGGAAGGTTTTCGTGGGGAGATGAATTACCATACGCTGTGTGCCCCCATCGCCCCCTTCCACTCAGTTCCGCACTACTGCAAATACTTTCAGGAGCTTGAGAGGGGAGTTTCCTTGACTGAGGAACCATAAGGATAGCCCACCCTATTTTCATCTTACTGCATGGTCCTGGCCATAATGCTCTCACATTAGACCTGAAAATTAAAGCCTTTTCATGTACTTGCAAAAGATTCCAATCTAAATAATCCATGTGGTTTTTATGAATATTCATCAACTTGGTCACTCAAATCATATTCTAATCTTATTTAAAATCTAAACAAATTTACTGATGGCCAGAAATGCAAAGTTGTTGTCCCTCTTTTTAACTGAGAACATTCTCCTCTTAGTGTAACACCTTAATACTTTAGGGAAGACGGAAGGACAAAATGGCAAGGTTTTAAAGCTGTCAGATCGATTGTTACAAACTGCGTGGCAGCTTTGCCTTGGCTCATAGATAGGAAGAGCACCAACAATCTGTGCGTCACCTGAGCCATACAGCTTACAGATAACGGCTTAGTGTGGGCTTCCTAGCTTCTTTTCTTTTGTTCACAGCACTTAATTTTTTCATTCCTTGGGTGGAGGTGGACCGTGCACATAACACGTCCCAATCCCTTTCCCGCCCCTCCCACTTCCTCCATCTCTTGATCCCCTTCACGTTTGAGAAAGATCTTTCTCCCTACTTTCTATGAAGTATCTTTTATTTTGCTCTTTTTTATCTTTTGGAACTTGGCAAAGTTCCATTTTGGTTCCATTTATTGGTCTTTTATTTTGCTCTTTTGATATCCTTTATTTTGCTCTTATTTTACAGTTTGGGAATGCTATTAAGGAAGATTTCTCTTTCTAGTGTACTGTCATTCCAATTCATTATTCTTATATTTTAAAGTGCTTTTATATCCTATCATTACATCATTCAGTTCATCCCTGGGCAGCTGTGGCAGCCAGTGCAAATGCCAGAAATGACCAAAGACTTGATAACTTTGGAGCAAAAATTTCTTTTAATGAAGAGTGCTAGACAAGCACCTAGAACTATATACTCTAGTGTTACCTTAGCTGAGAACGTTCTGTAAAACATTAGAAACATTTTTCAGAAAATATAGCAAAAACATTAAAAATATGACTACATTTATACACTTTATGCACCAAGAAATTACTCTCCTTCCATTCCTTGCATTTATTTCTTTCAGAAAATCAGTCCTAAATTATAATGATGCTTAGGAACTCATCCTTCACATAAATGCAGCTCTCTTACATGTGCTGTCTTTGTGTAAAGGCACTTCTCTTCCTTAGCATTGGTGACAGGAGTATAGAGGTGCTAAGGATTAAAGATGCCTTGAAGTCTGGGGTAGAGAGTAACTGGTTTGGTTACAGAATAATTTTTAAAATACACCTAATATAAAACTATGGTCTCAACCTTGTACTGGCCGTGGCCACTAAACAAGTCACCAAGTTCAGTGTTAACTTGTAATGTTCAATGATCCTATTTTTCTCATCAGTGTTAAAAGGGATTATGAATTTTTGGTTCCAATATCCTTTCTCCTGAATATTTAAGTAAAAAACTGGTATCTTTTGTGCTAACAACAACCAAAAAAAAACTCTATTCCTTTCTCTAATTCCAGAAATCTGGGCAGCTTTAATATTACCCAAGACTATCAGGAAATTAAATTAAATTGTATGTGCTGACCTAAATCTCTCATCCATACTCTTATTTGGAATGATATTCAACATCTTAATAAATTCATCTGAGTTAAAATTTCTTCTGAGTCAGCTACTTGGTGCATAGAGAGCCATCTTGTGCCAAGTTCCATTTATTGGTCTGGCTTGGGTACATCCCAAATTTGTGACAAGATTTTTGGCACCTTTCCTTTGGCTTAATCTTTAAGTGGTTGATTCCTCAGAGCTCAGAAAAAAATGAAAGACCCAGGTAAGATAAGTCTTTCTAACATTTTTGGACCCAAACACAGTGTTCCCCTAACCCCTGTAGAATCAATCTAGTATTCTTGTGATTCCTCTAATGACCTAAGATGGCAGCTTCCCCTAACAGTGCCTGGCATCTCATTGCTTTGGCTGGGAAGAGAGTGGGATGATTCTCCTGTGATAATCTCACGAGGCCTTCTCCACATGTGAGGGGTATTCTGTCTGGGGAATGGTGAAGCCACCCAGGAACATAACAAATCAAGTGCTTCTTGTTCAGTTCCTTTAAGAAAAAGCACAATTTCACTGAGCTTTGAAAAGCCAAAAGGATATGAAAGCTCTGCTCCTATCTCACTAGCTGAAGCACAAGTCCTAGAAATACATGGGGGAGGGGGACAGAGAAAGCATTTTAAACAATGAAACACTTTCAATATTGAGGGGAACATGATAATTCAGAGGAAATAACATCAAATATCGCACTTGCCTTTTTAAAATTATCCTTCAATTTTGCTTATACTCAGAGTCAAAAAGTATGTCTTGAAGGAAGTTTTATTTTCTGCATTTTATATGCTGAACAAAGGCCTACACCAGTAGTTTAATGGTTCTCTACGTTGTCAAAGAGACCTTATAAATTTTACTTTTCTGAGTACTGTGTTGTCTTCTTTTTTGTTATTTTGATTTACTGCTTGGGGCTGTTTTAATATGTATTGACTGTCTGCAGAGATCCTTGCTGACCCAGCTCTTTAAGATGATGCAGTACCGAGGAAAGCCAAAGAGTTCTTTATGAGCTCTGACGTATCAATTAGCAAAATGGGCTAAAAAGCTTTCCGATTTCTGTTTTAATTTCTTATATTCTCAGACACCTGTCTGTATAGCTGTAAAATAGGAAAGTCAGCGAAAGTAGTGGCTGGCACTCAGTCCAGCCCTCTCCTCAGACAAGTTTATCAATTAACGAGCAAGTAGTCATTAACCAGCCATGGGGATAACTAGCGGTAAGTTACCACGCAGCCACCATGTTTGGTCGGAGTCCCAACCCAGTTTACTGATGAAGAAAGCAAAGCTCTGGCATTCGTACACCTGATCCCTCCACTGGTCAAGGTAGGGCAGAGTATGAAGGCAGACACTGTGTGGTGCAGCTCATGCTTTGGAGCGCTCATGGCCTATCAGCACATGCCTAATAATGAGGATGTAGGAGTTAGACACCGTCTAGATATCCAGTTCTAGTTGAAAGATGTTACATGTACACATCAAGACATCTGATAAATTCTCATTTACCTTTTGTAAATTCAGCTGAGCAAGGAACACAGTAGCTAAATTCTGTATCAAAGTATTATTTCCTTTATTCACCAGTTGGATGAGGTAACACAGCATGTACCTCTCTGTACAAACATCTTTACTGGTACCTTTAAGTTTCTGACATTTGTTACATTGGATAAAGATAGTTTTAAATGCAGCAAAGTCTGTATTCTCTCATGCTCCAGCTTTCATTCACATTTCCACAGGATTCAGGAAGTTAGCACAGGAAAATCAGCAATTTGTCTAGATATCTTCTTAGAGAAACTTGATTGCAAAGCAGCTCTGGTACTTGCTTTGTTGCAAAGATTACAGAATACTGTGCTCTCTAAAACTGAATGAATCAAGCTGAATTAGAAACAAGCCTGTCAGTCTTTTTAATAAGATTCTTTACTATTCACATATAAAGAAAGTCTGTGCATCTCTGAGTATCATGAGTAAATAGACTCTTTCCAATTCAAATTGGAGAATGAATGATTGCTGTCCCTCTATTTATAAAATACCCACTCTCTGTGACAGCTATTGTGGAATGTACTAGAGATTCAAAGAGAAACAAGACACGGTCCTGCCATAAGAAAACTGTTTATAACGTGGGAGGAGAGACCGAATATAAATGTTTGACAACATATCTGTTAGGTCCTTTTATGTCGAAAAATAGAATATAGGAATCTCACAGAGGAAACATTGCTTGATTCTCTTTGGGACCCGAGGGGAGCTGTCACGTTTCAGAAAAGAAGCATCTTCCATAACAGTCAGGTACATACAAGTTGGACATAGGAGGGATCTAGCACTTATTGGGCATGTGGAAAGCTGGGAAAAGATGAAACAGTGGGCGGTTCGGTGTGTGAGAGCACTGAGGTGAAGTGACTAGGTGTCTGGTTGGGCAACCGGGCAGAGACTCCATCACAAGCGACTCCTGCCCAGTGCAAAAGTGTGATTTTACCCTCCAGGGTCAGAAACTCTGAAGAGATTTAGGAGGAGAGTGGCCACTTTGGTTTTCTAGTAATATCAATTTGGAGGTCAGGGAGACTAGAAAGAAAAAAAAAGAGAAAGGATGAATATGATGTGAGTGACAAGAACAGAAAGAAGATATGAGTGAAAGTAAAGATATTTCAGCAGACTGGAGGGTTTTCTTTGTAATTGAACTTAGTGAGTGAGTGAAAAGAGGTTCCAGTTTGACTGTCAGTGTATTGGTCAGCTCTTGCTACGGCTGTGCTTTATTATAAAACTGACAGTAGGCATTTATTTCTGGATCCCATCTCTTCAGGTAGGCTGGAGTTTGCTGATCTCAGCAGTGTATGGGTTTAGTTCCAACTACCAGAATAAGACAAGGTTCTCTGCATGTGTCTCACATCCTTTGGGGACCAGTGGTTTTGGAGGCCTGTACCTCCGATAACAAGATAAGCAGGGGAAAGCCAGAGGCTGTGTGTCAGAGCCTTCAGCTGTTAAGCGACGGCTAAGGTAGCGGAGGGCAAGGATGAGCAGAAGCAGAGGGCAGGGTGGCAGGCTGGTGTGAGCCGTGAAGGAAGAGGGTTCCACATGAAAGTACAGGAGCAGCATACGGGCAGCGGGAATGAGCAGGGAGGAGAGATGACCAGCATGGTGCACGGGGAAGCTTTGAGGGAGAGAATGGTGGGTGGGGCAGAATTTCAAGGGGACTGCTGG
>PVLD010014643.1:0-33561 GCA_004027595.1 Dinomys branickii | reverse complement strand
GGGCCCAGTTTGTTTTGCTGGCTTTGCAGTTACGGAGGGGATGAATCCTAACTTGTCTGATGAGTAGAGAAAAGGCGTGAATTCCTGTTGCCTCACTAATGTCTTGATGGACTCTTACAAAGAGTTTTGTCTCTGATGAATGAAGAGATCAAGAATTTGCATAAGGAAATAGTTCCAAGGTTATGGAAGAGAAGATGCTTAACTTTCTCTAGGTGCTGAAATTGAGAGGTAACTTTAGCTGCAGTGAGTTTCAGTAGCCAGGAGTAAAATCAAACAAAACAAGCTGGAGTGAAGTGGCTCAAGGAGGAACAGGAGGTGGACAACCACGGATGACCAGAAGGTTAAATAAAGAAGAGGGGAGAGAAGGCGGGTGGGGGGATGACAATAACAACAAGAAAAGTTTTTTATTCTTCATTCTTTTCTAATGAGAAACTCAGAACCATGTTTTTAGGCCTTGGTGGGGGTGAGTCGAGGTTGCAGGAAGAACGCTAGGGACACTTGGCATGTGGATCTATTTGCAGATACATAGAGGTCAAGAGGTAAGGGTACCAGTGATGCCGGTTTTCTCAATGGCGTCCGGTCTGTACACAAAGACATTATACGGTTAACTAACAAGATGCCCCAGAAAATAAAAAACACTAACATAATAGATAAACTATATTGGGATATGTGTAAGTTACTCAAGAAAAATTAAATTTACTTTCATGAAAAAATGTGTCTTATGCAAATACACAGACAAACACACACACACACACACACACACACACCTTCATTCAAGGACTAGGTAGAAGAAAAACTACAATTGTTCCCAAACTAAACTGTTTCTTGTTTGCAATTATGTTTTCAGTTTTCTGCTTGTGGCGGGTCACAGAACATTAGAACTTGGTGGAACGTTATATTCCTCTGGCTTAATGAACTATTTTAGAGAAGAGTGAAGCCTAGAGGACAGAGTGATCCCCACCAAAGGCCCATCTCTTTAGGGACAGAACTGAGGCTCAGACCTGATTTCCATCTCAACGGTCTTTCAGTCTACTCATTTTGCCTGATTTAGTAACAGAAACACTTGTTAAAATCTTCAAAATTCCCCCAAATTCAACAGAGATAACAGAAAGAGTAATCTAACACAACTTTAGTAAGTGGCTACCATTAAAACTCACAGAATTGAATAAGTTTCTAAATATAAATTAAAAGTTACATGTTTTTCTTAAAATTTATATAGACTTTTCAACAGTCTATGTTATTATTCATATTTATATTGTTATTGTGATGTGATTTTTTCCCTAATATATAAATGCATAGGAACAATTTTGAGTTCAAATAGAATTTGTTCATATTAGCTATTTGAGTATATATTAGTCCAGTTTGTATGTTAAGATCTACATTATTGAATTTTAAGTAACCAACCTTTTTATTATCCTGTCTCTCTCATTCAGAGTTTGACAGTTTATTTTGGAAAGAAAATTTACTATATTTAAGTGTGCATGGATTTAGAGAATTCATAGTATCTAAGGTTTTTAAGTTGTTTAAGTAAGTGAAAAATAATTTTAAAGAAAAGAGGGTATTTCTGTATGTGTATGTCAGATTCTTCAAATATGATGGAACACTCAGATTTCACCACTTGCAGGGCATACATCTTACATGTTTAAGAAAGAATGGTTTATGTTTGTTTGTTTTTTTGTCGGTACTGGGGATTGAACTCAGGACCCTGTGCTTGCTAGGCAGGCGCTTATTCCACTGAGCTATATCCCCAGCCCAAGAAAGAATGGTTTAGAACTGATGATTCTAATAGTGCTTCTAGATGCCAAAGTGAAAATCTGCAGAAACATGTTATGAAACGATTACATGAGAGCTGATAATACAGAGTGAATGTTGGTATCCCGACTTCATGGGCTATCTGCACCCAACTTTGAATTAGCTCTGCCACCGGAAAAGCAGAGAAGGCCACATAAGGAGGAGAGCAACTTTAAAGTAGCACTTACATGCCGTCGTCATCAGTGAGAACATCATGGGAGGAATTTGGATGTACCGTGGGTAAAAGCACTCACATTTGCAAAATCATAACAACTGTAAATTTGACCCCACAATTTGAGTGACAGCTCCATACTTTTCATGTTTGATTGGAGCTTGCATTCGTTGTTACTTGCAGTGAGAGTATTTCAGTAAAATTATTAGATTTTTATATCTGCTAGCTTCAAATAATGGCACTCTTTCATGAAGAATAGACTTGGAAAGAAGTAACACTCTTGAATCCCTATCTAATTACTTTAGAAGGGCTTCCATGGAGGCCTAGAATTAAAATCACTCTTCAAAGGTAAAGTGTCATATATATAAATTCTCAGACATGATCAAAATAATGATATATAGGAACCAATTTCCCAAAATGAATGTAATTATGATGTATTACAAACATAGGCCGAGGACATCTTTTTTTAAAATTACTTGTAGAGAACAAAACAAAAAAAAACCCTGGACCCCTAACGCTAATGACTCAAAGAAACTGTAAGCTACCTACTTGCAATACCTTTATTTTTTAAATTTTATTGCTATATTTTAGATATACCTAATGATCACATTCCTCATAGAGCATTTGTACCTGGATGTGGTGTATCTTGTAGCTGCTTTTTTCCCATCTGCCTCCCCTCCCTTTAACCCCTCATCTCCTCCTTATTTACAAAAGCATTGTTTCCATTTTTTCCTTTTATTCATTTTTTTGGTCCCTTCTTCCTTTCCTCTTCCCTCCTCGCTTTTTCCCTTCTCACTAGAACATTTAAGATGTTTTACTTTAAACTTCTGTGGAAAGTCTAGGCTGCCAGTATTAACTAATGGATAATTAATTAATTAATAATTAATTTAAAATTTAAATCTTAAGTTTCCTCAACTAAAAAGTAGCTAACGCACATTTGAAGCACAATTTTAGAATTCATGCTGGGAAACTGAACATGAGCTCTAACACAATAGCTTCCCAATCTGTGCTGAATAATATAAAACTATGACTAAGCTTAATGTTTTTTCAGTACTTAGGATTGAACCCAAGCAGCACTGAACTATGTCTTCACTCATTTTTTATTTTTATTTTAAAATAGAATCTCCTTAAGTTTCCCAGGTTGGCCTCAAACTTAGAATCCTCCTTCCTCAGCCTCCCAAATAGCTGAGATTACAGGTGTGCTCCACTGAATTTAGCAGAGCTTGAATTCTATTTTTAGAACCTTATACACTATTTATAAATGCCAATAATGGTATAATATTGCCAACTAATGGTGAAAATTTTTCAGAATGAATGTCATTCTGATAATGTTTTTACATGGCATGAGTTATATATGGGTATTTACACACTCTGGAGTTTCACAAATGAAGTTAACTTTTTAGAGTGCAGGAGGAAGAGGATCATTAAGAGACGTATACTTCAAGAAAGGCATTGCCTGCTTAAGAGCTGTTCCTTCACTTAGGCTCCATCACAGCGAATGTCAGTGTCTTCATGATGGCCTTGCATGCCCTCCAGCACCCTGTCCTCGCTCGCCCTCCCAGCTCACCTTTTGTGGCATCGCCCTCAGCCTGCCTGTGACTCACAGAGCTGCTCACCATTGCTCGCTGGCCCTGCTCTCCTCTGTGACGCCTCAGAGCCCCACTGAACTCTGTCAAGGCCCCCGCTCCTGCAGACAGGGCTCTCCCAGAGCCAGCCTTGCTTAGCTTCAGCTGTCTCCAGCCTCTGCTTTGGTACTTGTGCTTCTCCCAGGCTTTCTCTCTCCAGCTCACCCTTCTATTCCAGAGCCAGTCAGCCCCCACAAGAGACAGGAAAAACAAACAAAAAATCTGTTTCCTATTTTTACACACGCAGCACAGAACACTGAAATATGCAGCACAGCACGGTTGCCTGTGCTGACCATTCTCCAGAAATATCAACTGCGAGTCCTATTGTTCAGTTCAGTTCTGACGCACTGTACTTGGAACTGTGGGCTGCTCCCAAATCAGATGCCAGTCACAAGTTCTCGTTGTGATCTATGCTTCTGCCAATTCCCAGTAAGTTGTGCTTTCCATGCTCATCTCACTGGGTTCAATTAATTTTCTGAAGTAGCTCACAGAGCTCAGGAAGATGCTTTTCTTATATTTACCTATTATAAAGGATATTACAGAGGATACACATGCACAGTTAGGTGGAAGAGAGGCTCAGGACAGCGGTGGGGGAAAGGTCTAACCGCTTAGTCCTCTCCCCATGTCCCACCCTCCAGGCACTGCCCAGTGTTCAGCAGTACAGCAGCCCTCAGAACCTTGTTCTTTTGGGTTTTCGCGGAGACTGCATTCCACAGACGTGACTGATTACATCCCTAGCCATTGAGGGTCAACTCTACCTTCAGCACCTCCCTCCCCAGTTATAGGACTGACAGTTTCTGCTGCCTCATCACTCAGTTGGTGGCCCTGGCAGCAAGGCCCCATTGACAGGTGATTCGGTAGCCATCAGTCATTTCGATAGGAAAATGACATTGGAGATTCCAATTGTTTTAGGAGCTGAGTGCCAGGAAATGAGACAAAAGGCAAATGTTACTTCTTCTATATCATAGTCCTTAAGATCACCCTTAGGCCATTTTTCAGTTTCCTCTGGTCAGCAGCCACATCTCCCTTCTACCATTCCTATTCCTAAGAGCTCATCTTTTCTTATATAGATAGAACTCTGATATCTACCACAAAAAGAGGTGGGGGGAATAATAATTACAAACCCCTTATACTCAGTAGAAGCATGCTGACCATGTACTACAAATTGGTGCAGGAATTAATTCTGCTCCTAGATGCTCATGGCTAAAACTATAGGCAAACAGTGACAATATCACATTCTTAACATATAAAGCAAATATCTAGAAAAAGTCATAGTAATTATCTTTACTGAGAGGGACGATTAAGACTAGGGATCTGGTAGACATTCTGCTTTATTTATAGTATTTAAATATTTACACTGAGGCTAGTGTACAAACAAGGTAATGAATTATAGATATTAAACATCTAATAACTTTTTTAAAAATTATTTTTAATCAACAAAATGTTATCTACCATATACATTGTGATATTGGAGATATAGATACAGATATAAATATAGATATAAATACACAGTGTAGTACTGAATCTAGCTAATACCAGATGGATTATCACACATAATTAACATTCTTTTGGTGAGAACATTTAATGTCTACTCTCTTAATATTTTTCAAGAATACAATATGTCATCATTAACTATAGTCACTGTGCTGTACAATAGATCTCTTGAGTTTATTTTTCCTCATTATAAATAAGTGTTCTTTGGCCAGTGTCTCCTCTAACAACTTTTTAATCATTTATGATGTTTAAGTATTTTTAAAACATTTCTAAATGTTGTGAGACATTATTTATTGAATCTAACAATATAAATGTACAAATGAAGAGATTTTATACTGGAGTCAGAACAGATTATGTACAGAAGAACCATGAGACATAAGACAGTTTCTGTTTTCGGGAGGAAGTTGAAAGGCTGAGTCTCAGAATTACATGGGGAAGCAGTTTGGAAAGCAGAGGTCATTTTGGGGAAAATGGGAATGGAAAAAGGCTTAACTATAAGACCCTTCATTTCATTATGGCTGGAAAAAGAGCCATAAGGAAAACCATTTAGGGAATATGCAACCCCCTGTTAATTTTTGGTATCCAAGGGGAGAAGGAACTTAATCTTTGTAATTTATTTAACAAGGTGCCCGTGTGATGCCATGGACAAAATGTTCCTTTTGAGAGGTTCATCGTACCGAACTGTATCCAGTAAAATCAGACTTAATCATAAAAGAGCTAATGTTGACTGTATCAAAATGAAAAAGAAAATTTTCAACCTAGATTACTTCTTGCTAAAATAAGCAAATGCAAATTCATCCCACTCTATGGATAATTAGAAACCACACACCCACATAAAACAACTTCAAAATTCCACTCCAGCAAAATAGAATGAAGCCATTCAAAGTTACTTTATGAACAGAAAAACCTTTCATTAACCAGTTTTTAAAACTTTCATACTTTTTAAAACCAGGCAACCCAAACCACAACTAACTAAATAAATAAATCAGCAGGCTAGTTTTTTAAAATATCATGATTTGCCATCAGTGAGTTGTTACAGATATTTAGAAATATTTCCATGGAACTGATGCTGGAAACATTTGACTTGCTGTATAACAGACCTCAGAGAAGATGCTGCTTTCATTTGATTCAGTGATTTGGCAGTCCTTTACCCAATTTCAGTAGTTACATAGGAAAACATGTTTCATTTTTTAAAGTTACATATTTATATTAATAAAATATTTTGCCATTTACAGAATTGACATGTTTTTCTATAAAATTATTGCTTTAAAGAAAATTAGTAAGGAAGTAACAATATGAAATGCTATGTGAACATAGCAAAATAGTATGAAGTGGTCTCACAGACTGATAAAATTAGGGGAACATTGTTCTTGGAGCTTCCATCAGCATGTCCAATGCTTCCATGGTCATGCTAACATGCATATCTTGGAAGTGCTCCTGTGCTGAGACTTTGGGATATTTCACACTCACACTCTGGGTATTACTTCCTGTCTGTGGTGCAGTGCCTTCCATTCTGACTGAGCATCAGCTTCCTTCATGAAGGAGCCACAGCTTTACCTAATGCCACAAACATCTCTCAATCAAGTCTAACTTAAGTTATATACTCAAACACGTTCTCCAATAGGCCATTCCCATTAGAGAGGGAGAGTTGCTATCATACTTTCTATGTGGGCCTGGGAAGTTTCACCAATTCAGGGGCAACCTGGACCCTTTGTATTATTCCAGCAGGAGACTTGGTCCATCTGATAGCTTTACTTCCCACCTTTTCCAGAGCTGCCATCCTCTGGAGATCCTCAAGAGTATACTAACGACCCATTCTCACCCTTTTCAACACTGGATACTTCTCTTCTCACAGGAGTCTCACTATGCAGTTCAGGCTGACCTTGAGCTCACTTTGTAGCCCAGGCTGGACTCGAACTCACAACGATCCTCCTGCCTCAGCCTCCCAAGTGCTGGGATTATGCACCACCACACCTGGCTCTTAAAAAATGATGCACATCTCCAACTGTCCCTCACAAGGCCATGCCTCTACCACCCTGCCTAGCTCTCCTGCCTTGTCACTGCTCCTCTCTCCTCCCAGCGCTTAGCCTATGTCACCCGCCCTATTTCTTGAACAGGTCAGCTTGTTCTATCCTCAGGCTTGCATGTAGGCATGCGACCCCTCCGCTCAGGTGATCTGCCCTCACTTCACATAACTGAGTCCCCTCACCACTCCTCAAAATTCCTTTCTTCAAATACATCTTCCCCAATGACTTCATCCAACACAAAACCCAATCAGAAGTCTGTTTCTATCGCCTTACTCTCTTATGTCCTTATAGCATAGTCTGTCATCAATGGATGCGTGTTTGTGTTTGTTTGTGTTTATCTTTGTGTTTGTGTTTGTGTAACATACTGTGTCTCTTCTACCTCCAGAATGTGATGTCCGGTAGGGCAGAGACCTCGTATTCCAGTGCCAAGAGTGGCGTGTGACACAAAAGCAGACTCCTTTTTCTCAGTATTTGCCAAGTCATTTTCCTGATACATCTTTTGTGTATTTTCCAAACTTCCCAAATCTGATTCTGTATGTGTACTTCTTGTCCTAAAATATAGCTAGATTTTGTTTTGAGTGTCAGTCTATCAATCTGGATTATAGCTGGGGTTTTAGAGCCCTGACATATATTGTGCTTATTGGCATCTTTAGATTTAATGTTTATCCTCTTATATGTTATATTTGAATCATTTTAGTGGCTGTTTCTTTGTCATTTTAGGATAATCTAGTTTTTCAAATGCCATTTTTATGCTGATTTGAAAATTATAGACTTTTTATTATATATACTGAGCAAATCTAAAATTAGTTCATATGTAATTCTTCTCTTACACAAGACAAGCAACTGAGAATTCTAACTCCTTTTACATCCTCCTACTTTTTCTACTATTTTCTATTTTCTTTTGTTTCTTATTTTTGATCCCAGAAATTTATGCATTAATTTTAAGTTTTTGTGCATTCAATATTGTTCAAACTTATCCAAATATTTACCAATTTATTTTCTCATATTTTTTCCTTGCTTTATAGACTTCCTCCTCTTGGCTGGGGATATAGCTCAGTGGAATAAGCGCTTGCCTAGCAAGCGCAGGGTCCTGAGTTCGATCCCCAGTACCACAAAAAAAAAATTTATATATATATATATATATATATATATATAGACTTCCTCCTCTGATTCCTTTTTCATTCTTTTGGAAATACACCTTCCAGGTAACTGTTAATGGTGACTGGTCTATTGATTCCATTGTTTTGTTCATCATAAAATGTCTTTTTCTTGACAACTAGTTTTGCTGGGTATTTAATGTTTGGGTGAAAGCACACTGAAAATATTTGTGACTAAGGTCTTGACTCTACTGTGAAAATTCAGCCATCAGTCCTATCTCCTGCCCACTTTGCTTCTCCTTGTGGAACTCTCAGAATATTTAGTGTGTACATCTAAGCCACAGGAAACTATGTTCTCTGTACCCTCTTTCATATTTTTTATCTCCTTGACTTTACTCCATTCTACATAGCTTCAATTCAGTATCTAAATTTCTTTCACATTTCTACTGGCTCTCATTCATGCTAATTTTTTTCCTTATTTGTTAGGTAATTGCTCTTTGGCTTAGGGTAGGGTCATACATGGTTGAATTTATCATGTGTGAATCATGGAGATCCCGTGTTGCCCGTGCTTTCCTCCAGAGAGGAAAAGATGTGCTGCTTCTGGGGCACTAGCTCAACATTGCTAACTTGGGATCACTTTCATTTAATTTCTTGGCTGACAGTTTAATTGATTGAGAGGAAATAAATTTGATTTAATGCCTCTAAGAGGTAAATCTTTTGGTTGAAAGTTCTCAAAGGAAGATGTTGATTATTGTGGTTGTTCCTACCAAATGCCTAACAAGATAGATTGCCTTAGACTCACTTTGCTAAGGGAAGTGTATTCTGAGAATGAGGCTTTCTCAGCCCACCTTCTGCTAAGGTTTTAAGCCCTTTGGGGCACAGCTCTAACTCTCCTGGTTTTCACTTGACTCCCAGATCCTACAAAGTTCAACTACCACACCATACCTTCAGATTCCTGGAATCAACACTTTCCAGAAGGTCATTTCAACCTCCAGGTGTGGTTGCCGACCACTGTTCACTCGTTTTTCACTTGTTTGTCAAAAGGCTTAGTTGAAGAATTTCTCATGAGCAAATCAATACACTTAAATATACATTTGTTTTAATTTATCCAAGGTCTATTTATGTTTTATGATCAGGATTTTGAAAACTGATCATTGGAAACAGAAATTGGGGGTTGAGTAATTATTAATTAAATGAATGAAAGCATGATAACCCTTTATGAAGGGTTGCATTCAAATGAACATTTGGGACTATGCGGATTAGGGCACGTATGATACCAGCCACCTCTTTGCTTCCCTGCGTCTGAATCACTCTGACAAGACAAACTAACTGAACATACTCCTTAAAGATACATGGAAAGTCATATGACACAAGAACACAGTGGGGTTTCATGTCTATAATATCCTGAGAAAGTTTGAAATGGAAAATTCCCTCAAAGAAGAAACCACATAATAAAAAGTTCTAGTTACATTTGTAGTTACAAGCTATGGTTTATTACTCTGTCTGGAGATACTTATAATGATTCATTGTTACAGGAAGAAATAAAATGGGGTTCACAAAAGAGCTTTTATCAGATTATAATGTGCCCTGTTGTAAAGTGAGGGAAGTGGCTTATCTGGCGATTTGTTGTCACCGTCATGTGGCCCATGGATCAGATACTAATGAGAACCCTTCGTGAACTGCAGAACGCCTTCAGAGTGGGTTCCTTGTCCTAACTATGCTAGAGTGGGAATGCATCTGAAGGCTGTTTGATAACTCCTTCAGGTATTAAAACAAATCAAAACCAGCCTGTTCTTTCTTACAAAAACTGTCCTCTCAGATGTTTCCCTTCTTTGCACCAAATGTTTTTTCATCTTTCTAAAGTCCAGAATCCTGCGATTCTCGCACAGTTGTTGTGTAACTTACCAGTCACGCAAGGCTCATTTTATCATTGAGAAGGTGGTGAGCTTGGCCCAGGGGCATACTTGAAGATTTGGAAGATTGTTCATCGTCATAATGCTGAAGAACTGCCCTTGCTTTTGCGGTCTACAAGGGTTAGGGGAGCACCACTTGTTCTTTAGGAATGAAAATACTACTCAGGTCAGTCATGGTAAAATAGATGACATGCAAGGTGCCTACTGCGGCTAAAGAAATAAGTAGGTTTTAGTTTGTCTTCTTTCTTTGTGGCTTTTTATCCTTTGTTTTTATGAATTAGAATTTCTGGGCATGTTATCCAAGGCTAGAATTGCACATACAATACCCTCGGCTCCAAGGAGGTCATGAATTTTGAGCATTTCCCAGATTATGCATCTGCCCCTCTAGCTTGAATTTCAGAGCATACGGCTGTGGCAGAGAGGGCAGATGGAAACCAACTCTATGTTGCTTCCAAAGTACAGGAACAAGGTAGCACCCATTCATATGACCATGAAGTTGATTCTTGAGTACTACAGGGCATGGGTAGAGCTATTTTTGTGTGAATTGTCTTCAATGAGTTAAAATGTATTCAATGTTTTACAGTCATGGACGCCATGCTAAGTACTGTGTAAGAGGAATGTACAGTGTGAAAAATCCTGACTTCTGCTGTTAAGTCAGGTGTGATTTGTGATGATTGTACCAACACCTGAAAGGAAGGACAGTCTGGGCTATCCATTTATTCCTTTGTAGTACATTTTATTTCTCAAGTACTGACAAATAATTTTGCTTTTAAGTTGCATTTCTATATACAAATATCTAATAGAAAAATCAATACAATTTAGGGACTAAGAATGATAACGTTCAAATTTCTGCAAACCAGGCAAAGAGTGCTACCAAAAGGTAATAAAGAATAGCTTGAGGCCCATGGCACTGCTGCAAAGGTAATTCTTTATGAATCTAGAGAAATGTAAGAAGAGATGAAGGAAGCGTGGTGGACAGTGGAGAACTTATATCACTCCCTTTCCTAAGCTAATCTCTCACTTTTATTACCAATAAAATCTACCTTTTCCAAAGCTGTGGTATATCCATTAATGGCACTTTTCCTTCATATTCTTCCTATTTGTTGGCTTCTTTCTTCAATCCAAAGAGGAATAATCAAGGTGAAAAGCGATGACAAGGCAGAAATAGAGAGGGCATCTGAAAGCAGACTAGAATACAAGTAGGAGGGGTCTGAAGCAAAGCAGTAGATCGTAAGTGCAGACAGGAGCTATGGAAGTTTTGGGCTCCTCTCTAAGGTGTGTTACCTTATGATTTCAATAGTAAACAGAATGACTATCTTGAAACGGAAATCCTACCACATCATTTCCCTTCTCAAAAACAAGTAGATATCCACATGCAAAAAGGAAAAAAATTCTCCTTTACTCTATACCATATAATAAATTAGTTTAATGTCTTTCACAGACCCAAATATGGTGGATAAAACTGTAAAACAAAGGAGAAATTTTAGTGCCAGTGGATTAAGTAGAACATTGTTAGGACACAGAAATCATGAAGTATAGTAGAAAACTCAAATTACACTTAATAAAAATTAAAAATGTTTACTCCTCAAAAGATTCGAAAAAATGAAAAGGGAAATGGCAGACTGAAAACATTGGAGAAACCCATATCCAACAAAGAATCTGTATACAGAGCACATAAAAGGTTTAAAGGTTCCCAAGGGAAAACTAATACTTAAGGACAAGCAAAGGATCAAGAGGCTACTACTAAGTTATTTTAGATGAACAGTCATAAGAGATTGAAGAAGAACATTAGAATAAAATAGAAACAATAACTGTATTATAAAAGATATTGCAGAAACAGGAAGATAGGACTTCATGATTTCTTGTATATAGGACAAGTGATGGGAAGGACTCAAAGCTATTCTGAGACTCTTTGGTTACAGGATCAGAAGAAAGTTGATATGTTTAATAGAAAAAGCAAGCCATGGAGAAAAGCTAAGCATTGAGGACAGACATTTGAAAATATGCACCTGAAACCCAAGAGAGAGGTCAAGGTTGATGATATAGACTTAAAAGTCATTTGCATAGAGCTGATAGTTGATCTCAGATTTGTTCACAGGATCGCAGAGATTAAATTAAGTAATAATTCTCTAAAAGAGCTAGCATCCATTAATTCATTTAGTTAACTAAAACCTGAGATGAAAGAGAAGAGTTACTGGAGTTAGAGATCAATCTCATTTTTGCTATTATCATGTTCAGTGGTTTGAAACAACTAGAGTTTTTCTCTGAAAATTAGCAGCTGTATGGAAATGGAAAGTTTCTAGCAGATACAAATTTGATACCAAACTAAATCAATTTAATATTTGTATTCATAAGGGATCTTACACATACAAATGTGATATTTGTTCAACTTTTTAATACTAGTGGGATATGAGTATATAGAAGTCATTATGCAATGAATTTCACACTGATTTTGTCAATATAATCTTAAGTTTTTAATGCAATTCTACTCCAGTTTATCATGGTAGGTGTATATTTTTTTCAGTTAACAAAAGTCAGTTAATGTACATATTTCCATTTAAAAATATAAATGCTGAGTGAATCATAATTTATTCTTCCTAAAGTAGTTAGTGATTTTAGTATACTATATTTTCCAGTTTTCATCTTTAGATATTAGTAGACAAAATTTATTATTTGAAAATAATTTATTTATATACCAACTCATACACACACACATGCACACTCACAAATACATCTTACAGGTTTGCAAAGAAGACTTCATTATGTCTATCAGAAACTCTCACTTCACCCCAGTTCACCAGTTTAATTCCTTCCACCATTCTGGGGAAGGTCATTTTCTTGTTCATGCGGGAAAGATGGCGACGTAAACGTTTGTCACCTGATGTGGAATTCATGAACAGAAGCAAAATCTTGCCGAAAGCTTTGGCAATTTAGTTTGCCAACTAAATTGATTGTGAACAGAAGTGCACATACACTGTATAAATGTTTAAATACTCCTTAAGCTTGTGTGTGTTACTATTAATGCTGAAGTTTTTATAAAAATTATTTTAAGCTTTATTGTTCTCAGAACTGTGAGGCAAAATATCCATAGTTAAAACTGGATGGAGTTAGTGCCAATAGCTTACTTTGAGATAAATTAATACTTCATTTTTTAGGCACTACCAGTAATTGGTTCTGTACTATTTGCCTCAGTGGTGTGGACACAGCACTCATCACATTATTGTAAGACGTATTTACAGGAGGCTTAGACAAAATGAAGACTCCCAAGAATAAGCTCACCGTGTCTATTCAGGCCTTTAAGAAAGGCTGACATAGCCCACAGATGAGATGCACTTTCAAAATGAAAGATCTAATAATCAGTCTCTAACTGCTAGTTACAATCTATAATATTTACTTTTGAATGGAATGCAAGGAGTTCTATAGCTCTTTTTCTTCTTCGGGTTTCAAAATACTTATTTTTTTTAACATTAACTTTCTACCCAATCCGGTAATTTCTGATATGTACAAATTAGGGGAGAATCCCAGGTGCTTTTTGATTTATCTCTTGAAGTACTGAAACTGATACATCAAGACTTCACTGAGAAGTTTCATGTGCTATGTTATTTTGATATCCCTTTGGTTTATTCACAAAAAGAAGGGAAAAAGTCTCTTACAGAAAAATCTCAGTAATAAAGGTGACATTTTTATTTTTAAATTAACATTCAGTGTTTTTCTCAAGACCTGATTTGTGCTAATTGCACTAGGTGTGAGTCACATGCTGGTATTGCAAAGTTCAGAGATTATACAAATCTTAGGATTTTCTAGAAGTGAGTTTATCAGATACATATTGTTCTAAATTAAACAGACCATCAGCTAGAGTTTTAAAAGCCTTCTGTTCACACAGACTGTTCTCATCTAGGGACTTTGCCTGTGAGATAAAACATACATCTTTAATAAAAAACTTTATTAAAAGTAACTTGCATATCTTATAAGACATTAATCCTAAAACTCACTAGGAACATCAAACCAGAAAATGAAAATATTTTTATTCTATAAGATTATACTGTTATATTGAAAATACATAGTTTCTTATGCAAATAGGCTTTACCTTTTAGAAATCTGTTTCAAGAAAGTAAAAGTAATTCTTATTGAACATGTGCTGATTTAATGTCTTCCAGACCCAATAAATAGAGTTTATTCAAGACCAAAACTAGTTATTTTGAGAATAAATTTTGACAGCTGGAACACAATTTGTATGCTGCTTAACTGGACACTGAATTTGAACCAAAAGTAAACTCTATTTTACAAAATTCAAGATTCAGTGGCATCTTAGGTAGGTACAATGAGATGGCAACCCAACATAATAAATAAATGAAATTGAATTCAGTTATCAAGTTCTTAATGGTATAAAACTAGGGCAAAAATATAATTATTGGTGTCTTACTTAGAATTATAACAAACTGTTGCTTAATGACTTCCCTGACAATAAAATGGCCCATGTGGATTTCACTGTTCTTTTCTATCGCATACTTGTGATCTCGCTTCTTCTCCCTTGTGTCGCTTCCTTTTCTGTTCTGATTTTTTTTAAATGTTTGTTTATGGCTTTATATATTTATGGAGATACTGAAGATGGAGCCCAGGCTTTTGCACTGAGCTCCATCCCCCCATACCCAATCTTTTAAAAAAAAATTTCTTGTAAAAAAGAGACTTGCTCAGTTCCTTCCCTGGGAAGGAATCCGTGACCCTCCTACCTGAGCCTCCTGAGTGCTGAGATTATCTTGCTCTCATTTCAAAAGGCATGATTTTGACTTGATTATATTTAAACTACTCATCCTATTCTTTTTGTCAAGATAAGAACTCTTTTCAATGTTTAGTCTGTTTCAGTAATTACAAAGGAAAACCGCAGTTTTAGGAAATGACGGTGTTCTCTTTCCCAGTGTGTCTTGGACATGTGTTTTTCAGAGTCAGGGCAAAGTATAAGTGATTTACAATGATGTGTGCCATGTTTCAGGCTTGTGCTTGAACTGCCCTGATACACAGGCTTCTAAAATCATTCTCGGCGAAAAGAATCATATCCTCAATGTTAATGGAATGTAAGGAGAAAAGAGCTATTCTTCCCACAAAATTTAGAATACCTGCAGTTATTTTTCAACATTTTTTTCTGAAACCCAAGCCAGTCTAACCTATTTTGAAATTTTACAAGTGAAGACCTTGAATTTATTTTTGAAGGTGAGAAATCATTGTAAATTCGGATTTCTCTTGTTTTTCATTTATAGACCAGTACTGTTTCTCCATTTCAGATAACACTTTAACAGAACACCCTTAATATTGTGCACTCTTGCACAGTATAACATAATAGGGTAATTCTTACCTTTTGTATGAGATACTTTGAGGATTAAAAACATAATTAAAAGACAGCAGAAAGCATAAAAACTTATACATGTGAAACAATTAAGAACAAATGATTTAGAAACACTAAACTCCAAAACAGAAAGGGCCAGATTGTGTGGCTCTGAGAATAGGGCAACAGGGCTTAGAGATAGGCGAGATCAGCAGGGGCTATAATTCATCAAGGAGGGATTTGGCTTGAGCTTTGAAGGACTGGTTGGATTTGGATCAATATAGTAAAGAAGAGAAGGCATTCCAGGCAGCAGGGAGAGCAAAAGCAAGCTCAGAAGCAGAAATGTCATGCAAATGTCATGATATGCCCTAATTGTAATGATTCCGCAGTCCTATGAGGTAGCTCTGTAATTCATTTCAGCGGCAAAAGATTCTACTTCATAGCTCACTTTATTTAGGGAAAAGGAAGATACATGAGTGAATGTTGAGTAAATACATTCAACAAATAATACTTGTAAATAAAATATACAATTTTCACTTCTCTCTATGCTAAACATGTTTTTCAGTCTAGAGCTTGGTTTTAAGAAGACAACATTCTTAGGGTATCATAAAGAACTTCCAACATTCAAGATAACTAATCTAATCTCTAAACCAGAGAAAGAATGTTTTTCTTAATACTGTAATAAAAAAGGCTGCCACCATATTTTATGTGGCACCAAGTCTGTTGGTTATTAATCAAACTCTTCTAAGGCTAAACTGCTGGTCTGCTCTCATCCCAGAGCCTTTAGTGAATCAGCCCTTTGCACGTAACCATCATTCAATTCCTTGCCTTCTCCTGGAAGAAAGAGTGCTGACACCATAATGTTTTAGAGTCCAGGCAAGAACTCATTAATACTGTGCCCAAGTGGGAACTGCTGATCATCAGGGATTTCATCACAAAATAAATGAGAGGTTGTGCATCACAGTGCCTTGTGACAAACGTGCATTAGTAAAAGAACATAAGCATGAAAACAGACCAAATAAGCTCTGTCTGTATAATTGGCTCTGGAAAACACTTTATTTCAATAAATTAAGGGAAGAATGAGCATCAGCTTGGAAATCAAATTGACTCTGTTACAACACTGAACAAAAGAACTAGTAGAGGTTTGAGACAGAATATCCTGGCAGAGCCAGCATTGATTCAGAATCCTGGTGGAGACTCTTAAGATGTTCCACTTTACTGGGTGTTAAAATTCCACTGGGAACATGAGAGAGAAAATTGAGTTTCAAGTACATAGAAACATTTGATCCAAAATGAGGTGTTAAGTGATCTAATGCGGTGTTATGAGGTAGTAATTTGCTAAGAGGGAGTAAAATGTAGGTCTGCTAGTAGTGTTTAAAATTTTTTACGTCTAAAATACTTACCCAGCTCAAAATAAGTTAAATAGAAAGCAAAATACAGTTTTAAAGAAAATAGTGGAGCGGGGTGTGGCGGCGCACGCCTGTAATCCCAGCGCTCTGGAGTTCTGAGGCAGGAGGATTGGTGTGAGTTCGAGACCAGCCTGGGCTACAAAGTGAGCTCAAGGCCAGCCTGAACTGCGTAGGGAGACCCTGTCTCAAAAAGAGAGAAAAAAAGAAAATAGTGGGAATTGGAAAGCGGGACTTCTCACCTCTTTGAGGAGTCACTGAGACGCGTGAAGATTGACTGCTGACTGGAAGTGGAAAGCAGGAACGAAATCACCTCACTTTAACGTCACTAATAAGGTGATGTGAGGTTTGTTTTAGAAATTGCTTTATTTGTGGACTGGAAGTTCTGTAAAGGAAGAAAAGATTGTAATAGTCTTGAATAAAGATGCACTCAAGTATTAATTATGAAGCAAGGGGCTCCCCCTATTAATAAAGTGAAAAATCATCCACTTCCTCAAAGTTTGTGAGTCTAAAAGAACAAATATTATTCCATTTTATAAATGAGGAAACAGATATTTTTGAAGTGAGCAGTAAGGAGCAGAGTTTGTATTGAACCTCGGCCACTAAAGTTTTTAACATAAATAACTGAAAATTCTTACAATTTTTGCATTTGATTTTAGATAGAATAAATATCTACACAAATAGAAACATAATTTTCTAATTTATTGAAGTGAAGTTCTCAATGACTGACATTCTCTTGAGTGTCTTACTTAAGACTTGGGTCTTAATCCTCCAGAAATAATGATACACTCATAACTAAGTAGAATTCTTTCAAATTGTTTCCCCATTTAAAATTTATTTTTGTCCATTTCTGATATAGTTCGTGCACAACAAAGGAAGCCTAGAGATTTTTCTGCTAGTGTCTTCAGAATACACGGAGAGAGAGAGAAACCAGTATTGGAATCTTCTGAGGATCTCCAAGAAATTTATATGCAGGAATTTATATTCAGGAATTTCATTGATTTTTTAAGTTCCCTCAGGCACAAGTGGGCTCCTGAACTGCTGATTCTCAATAACCACACTTACACCTGACAGAAAAAAATGCATTACTCTGTGACAAGGTATAATTAGTAATTTCCCACTGAACTGGAATAGTCATTTCAGCTGTCAGAAATATTTTTTTTCTTAGTAAGAAAATTCACTCGCAAAAGCAAATTAAGATCTGAAGGGTACTTACAATTTGGGCAGGCAAAGGGGACTGAACAACATAAATGGCAGCTGTATGCTGTACCACAGACTCAGAATTATCTAGGGGTTTCCTAGATACTCCCACCAACCCTAATTCGTCAGTATCGGGGCAAAATGTCATTTCTACCTAAAGTACAAGTCATAAGCAAAAGTTTTGAGGGACATCTCCAAGGTGCTTCAGACAATAATGTTCTACCTAGAAGACAAAATTAATTCATAATACTATTTGTGTCCATTGGGAGTGCTCTAGGCTGGCAGTAGCAGAAAGCTTTATTGATAGTAACATAAGAAGCAGGCTTTATGTTTCATGCTGCACGTAGTAGTCCAGAAGTCCAGCAGCAGGCTCCTGCTCGGAGGGGGCGGGCTGTTGGTGAGTATTTACTTAGTTATATCTTTAATCCTCTTGACTATCTTGTGGCAGCCCTGGATAGGGGCCATGGTCATAGCATGAAAAAATAAAACACAGTACGGGACAGTGCCCCCTTATTTATCTTACCAGTACAGGCTAAGGACTGCCCCCAAAAGTTTCAACATGTTCCCACACATTCCATACCCTTTTGCCCCAAGTCGGCTCACTGCTGTTCCTGACAGCAAAAGCTAAGAAGTATTTTCTAGCCTCTACTCTACAGGCAGAAAAGGGAGAAGGTGGCCTGGAATGGGGCTCAACTAACCGACCATCACCTAGCCACTAAAAGAAGTTCTGCCACTAAAATAAATTTTTCAATCCATCGCGTTACTTCATTCCTTCTGCAGTATTCACCATGAGTGTACAGGTAGCTGGAAATTGATCACTTAAAAAAAATTCTAAATACTCAAAGACAAACAATGAAAAGTCAGACACTCAAAGATTTTAGAAGCTGGGATTCATTCCAGGCTTGCTTTCTGCAGTGATTCGAAAGTGTGCTCTGCAAAACACTAGATTGCGACCCTTCCTGTTGCTCAAGGCTCCATGAGAGCCCAGGGAGAGGCATTCGCTGCTGAGGTGGCTGACGAGACACTTGAGAGCTCTCGTTTGAAGACTTTCATTCACTAAAAACAGTCACTGACTAGTAATAGTGATTGATTGTTCATTCAACTTTTAATTATTAACAGATAAGTAAACATGCCATGCTCACAAACATAGATCTATTTTGCAATTTCTGGTGCACCTGACATAATTGTTACCAAAGGGGACATTATTCACCTTAAAACAGAAATATTGGCTTTAAGAAAGTTTGTGAACTTACTAAAATGTACAGTTTGTAATCATCATTTTGAAATGTGGAAATAACACAGATCTTCAGTATTACTGCCTGTTACATCCTTCAGAGACCCCAGCTGTAGTGAGGGGTTGGAGACCTGTGTTCTCAGCTTCCTATGGATTCTCCCACATTGTTTTTGAAATAAAACATTGGAATTAGAAGTTATTTTATCTTAACTATATTTGATCTAAAATTAGCCTTAAAAACTTCCATTTTTGTCTTGTTCTCTGAATGAAAGGTAAAAAGAGTTTGATTCCTATACATTTGTGGTTAATTTGATTTCTCAGAAATAAGTTCAGTGGTAGATGTTTTACCACCTTGTAAGACATCATCTTAGCCCATTTTAGGCAACATGCCCCTTATACTGATGATTCTTTCCCCATAATTGCATTTCTGTTTCATAAACAATACTTGCCTCCAATAAATAGTACGGCTGGCTGGTGTTAAACTGTAAGAACTTTAATATAGTGCAAGTAAGGACTATTTAAAATGTATGATCTGATTGGTTGTTCAGCAATTAGAGTGCAATGAGCTGCAAGTAAGAGATTAACTGATAACAGTAGTTTCCCTATAAGAAAATGTTTGTCTTTCTCAGATATCAGCAAGGGCAGGGGTGAGTGAGCCTGTGTGTGCTCATCAAGACACCTGTCCCTCCTGGCTCCCTGTCCTTCCTCATTCCCTGCATTTCAGACCTCCTGTTTGCAGGACAGCTGCTGCCCCTCCCTGTGCCAAGAGCTCCCTAGAAAGAGTAACACTTGAGAAATTTCACCTCAGAAGCGTCCTGTATGTTTGAATATTCAAAATTAAAGACTGCTATCCCTGGACTGCATGGTTATCTGAGGAGAGGAATATATATATATACTTTTTTTTTTTTTTTTTTTGAGACAGGGTCTTGCTGTGTAGTTCAGGCTGGCCTTGAACTCACTATGTAGCCCAAGCAGCCTTGAACTTGTGGTGATCCTCCTGCCTCAGCTTCCCAAGTCCTGGGATTACAAGCATGTACCACCATGCTCAGCCAAGGGAGAGGAATATTTTTAACCAGTCATATTACTACTCTAAAAAAAAAATAGAATTGTATTAGATAGAAGAAAATGAAAAGAAATTTGATTAAACAACAAGTCATTGGATATAAGACAGATGAGTTAGGCAAATCTTAGGAGAAGAAACCAATCTCAGTATTTTCTAAATTTAACTTAAAATGCCTGAAATAATTGGAAGTAAAGTAGTTTTGCACTGTAGACACTGAAAATTAGCTGTAATCCAGTTCATTGTTCTCTGAACAGCAACTAACACATACATTGCAGGAATTTAATGAATATTAAATTAAATTGTGTTGATTGCTTCAATGTTTTTCCTTAACCTAAATTTTCACTTTAACAGTTTCAGCTAACTATTCATATATACAATTAACTCTCAATTACCAAAGGGTGAATGCTCTGAATACCTGTTACTGTGGAAAATATGGCTCTCCCTTTCTTCTGTGTAAAATCTCTCCCTCTTGTTAGTCTGAGGGTGAGCCCCATGCCTTCTTCTAACATCGCAAGGCTGGAAGAGAAGCAGAATTAGCTCTCGTGACATCAGCTCAGCTCCCAGGAAGATCTTTTCTTCCATGCACAGCTCCCCTCCAGGAAGCCTAACGCACATAGGCCATTTTCCAGCACAGCACCCACTCTGGAGCCAGCTCTCTTAGTTTAGGCCATGAATCACAGTGAGAAGTAGTAAGTAAAAACATCGAGTGGATTTGACCAAGTGTTCAACAGCTCCTCCTAAGTTACCTCCTCACTTTCTTGCTGAAATGTGTGTCTATAATATGAAAAGCACCACTTATTTCTTACATCAGTCGTGTATTCATTTGACAAACACTTGCTAAGTTCCTGCCATGTGCTGTATATAATGTTCCACTCACAACACATATACACTGTAGCGTCTGGCCAAGCTGAATATTTGTAATGTAGCTGGAAAGAAGTTTCACTGTCACAGGTTACCTCTTATGTTTAATTTTTGTTACTGACAAGTCCGCTGGGTTGTACAGCTTTATCATGGCGTGCGGAATCCAGACACGGTGTGACTCACATGAGTGTGTGTCAGCAGTTGGCTCCTGCACACCCCGAGTGAGTATATGCAGTTACTCAGGGTACTTTACTGCATATTTGAGGTGCGATCCTCACTTGCATTACCTGTATCCTGTCCTTACCTTGTCAAGATTTGGGCAAATAGGATTTTTAAAAATTAGTCATTTTTTTCTTTGGAGCTATATTTAGATCTTAGATAATTAATTTCCATAAATAGTATACTAGTTCAAGAGAAACTAGTATCTACATCCCCTATTCGCTTTTTTGTGGTGAGGTATATTTTGCACCCTTTCACTCAGGCACTTTGATATGAGGTTGGGGCACATACCTGGGATTTAGCAAACTTGCAAGTCACTGGCCAGCTCATCTCCTTCCCTGATGGGTAGCAGTGCTTCTGCAAACGCTGTTAGAAATGGAGGCTGAAGTTACTTTTAATATCACTAAAGGGACACAAAACCTGTCGTCCTTGTTACCTAGGGATACATTTTTATAATTCTTATTGTTAAATATGTCCCAACTTATTTATTGACATTCCCTGTTCAGATATTCTTCTGTTTTTATACAATGGTGATTTTTAAACATCAGTTCTACTTAATTTCTGTCAAATTATTTAGGAATTTATCAGCATATCTTTGACTTTTAAGTTTATCTTATAAAAAGATTAAATCCAGTATTTCTCATCAAGTAACACAGACCCTAAAATTAATTATGTAACTTCTCTAAGTCTTCTTCAGAAATCATATTACCTCACATAGGATCCAGGCCATGTTCTCTTCTTGGATGTGACCTGTGTATTTTAAACTATTCACATATCTAGAAAATTGTCAGTGTATGAATATTCCTTCCTTTAAGCAATTTTCACGTTATCATTCTCTTTATTTTTGTAGCCCTTTACTACAGAGTGGCCAATGGCTTTGGGAGCCTCTTCCCTTCATTGCCCACTTCTTGGATTTCCAAATGCTTGTTTATCTCCTGAGCACACGTTTAAATATAACAAGAGAAAAAGTGTAATACCTGCAGACGTGATTTGCAATGGAAGCAAATGCAGAGGTCATACCTAAGCACACATCTACCCAAGGCCCCTGTTAGGCTTCCCTCAGTGCCCTATTGAAAAGAAAAAAAAAAAGAAAACCCTTCACAGATTAGCAAAAATGTCCTTTTAGTTACCATGCACTGACAATAGGGAGAAAAAAGATAATGAAGAAAAATGAGTTCTGAAAAGCACATTCTAAGATCAGGAAACACAAGTTCATGTATCTTATTTCAAAATACAATAAAGTCTTGGTTTACAAGCATAATTCATTCTGGAAACGTCCTTGTAATCCAAAGCACTTATATATCAAAGTGAAATTACCCATAAAAATAATGGAAACTCAGATGATGCATTCCATAAGCCAAAAATATTCACATAAAATGATTACAGTACTGTAATATGATACAAAATAATAAAGAAGATCAAACAAATTAGCCTGCACTTGCCTTTGAAAACTTTCATGACCAGTGTGAGGGAGTAAAGGGAGAGGAGGGCTGGTGTTGGACAACTTTCACCATACAGAGTCACTGCCTCTATTGGTGCAATGCAAACTTTTTCTTTTCGTGCAACTTTAACAAGGCATTTATCCAGTGACACTTGCTTTTGCCTCCTTTTGAGGATTTCACAGAAATGTGACTCTGCTTTGTCAAACAGATTCATCATTCACATGGCTATGGTCTTACTCGGGTGGTGCTTTTCTCCAAAATGTCGCACCGTTTCCTGTATTTTACACATTTCCCTAATCTCATTCGAAGTGAAGGATCCCTCTCCCCTTTTCTCATCCTTCTCTTCAGATGAGGCCTGCTGCCTAGCCGCTTGCTAAGGGAGACGACCACCTTTATCCGTCAGTGAGAGAGAGAACATAGATTGGCTCAGTTGTGATCCTGTGAGGTTCCATGTCATGTACGAGTTGTATTGCGAGACACTGGTAGTTTATCAAGTTCAAGTGTATCAGAAATGCGTATCTGTCTTGTGGAACACTCGCAGAACAAGTTACTCAAAATCCAAAGTTTTATTGTATGTCTTTAAAAGATACAGCAATAAAATCAGAGCTGCCAGCTTATTTAGATTATTTTTTAAAAAACATGATTGTGGGTTCATAATAGCATAAAAATCTCCACATTGTTGTTTTGGGTGCTGCGTTCTCTATCCTGTCTTTTGAAAATAAAGAGCTGTGGACAAAATGTCCAGTTAGGTGTCCCAGTGAGAGGAACAAGTTTAACAGGGTTCCTTTGTGTCAGTATACTTGTCCAGTGGTAATCCATATTGCTGTGGTGGCTGTGAGAGCCGTGTTTGCAGAACAGAAAGCAGAAGCTGTGATCTCTGGTACAAACGACAATGGTGAAATTGTCATTCTGTAGTCAGAATAATCTGTTAGGAGAGTCTTATTACAAGTAACTGAAGTTTTTGCCTTCATCGAGAGTTGCTCTTCCGGAAAGCCTGCAGTGTACAGTAAATGAACGCGGTCTTGTTAATTGCTAGTAAAAGAAAGTGGTGTTGGAAAGGAATTGGGTGGGGCCGGCGGATGAGCAGATGGGTGTGCACCCTGCCCCTCATTCCCCTGCCTTCCTTCCTCTGTAAGGAGCCAGGGGCGCCTGGCACTGGGGGAGCTCGGCAAACAACCCAGGGAGAAAACACATCCTCTGGAAAGGCAGTTGAATCCCCGAGTCCTCACATTCTTGGTATTCATACAGTATTCGTGCTGTTTTTCTTGTTTTGCTTCCTTCCTTATTCATCCTGGGTAAAAGAAAGGACAAATAGACCCGCCGAAAAGCTTCACCAGCAAAAGGCTTCTGGGAAGAATTTAAAAGAGGACAAAGGGGCTGGAGCAAAGCGTAATCAGAGGGGAGCTGAGGGCTGGCCAAGGGGACAAGGGAGTGGCGAGGCGGCGGCGCCGCCTTCTGAGAAGCATGGGTGAGGGCTTCTCCAGTGGAAGAAAGAGGAGCTCTAAAATGTGGCTTGTAGGAGTTGCAAGTCAATCTGTACAGAAAAATTCCTGCCCATGAACTGTATATGAAATATATGACAGCATAGACTTTGCCATCCTGGCGGGAGACCTGTGGATTGGTGACCAACCCCAGGAACCTGCTGTCAGAAAGGCCAGGTCCGGGTCCTGGCCCCACAGCTGGCCCCATGTACAATTTTCCTCCTGAGCCTCAGCTTCTCTTGCTTTGCAGCACAGTTCATGATAGTGCCAGCCCCAGAGAAGAAGCTGGTGTTAGGGATTCATATAGAACGGCTAGCAGTTTCTGCTTTCCTGTCACTTAGATCAGCTTTCTCACCTGTTCATTGTTTTAGTTGATCTCCTTGAGCAATCCACATGCTTGCAACATCAGAGATATAATTAAACAATCATCTGTGCAGAAAATTTTGGAAAATTTTATTCAGAAAGCTAAGACATCAATTTCACTTGCTCTTTGGACACAATGATATTTTAATTATGCCATTGTGAAATTATGGCAGATACACACAGGTTCAGGAAGATCAATCTTATAGAGTAAGGCCAGGAAGGTTCAATTACTTGTCAAACAACAAATAATCATTGACTGTCTACTTAGCTAGGCATTGATACAAAGGTGACCATCACGTCATCCCTGCCTTCACAGAACTTAAAATTTACTAAGGAAGACAGACATCTACAGAGACAGTGTGCAGAATGATGACCGTCCATGGAACTGTTAGACTGTGTGGTGGTTTAGGTCACTAACCCTAGAGGCAGAGTATTTGGGCTCCAATCACAACTGAGTTACTTGCTAGCTGTGTAATCCTGGGCAAGGTTTGAAACTTCTGTGCCTGAATTTCCTCCTCCATCAGTGACAGCACTTGCCTCCATGCATTTTAGGGAGGGTTAAATTTACAAATACTGTATAGCACCCAATAAAGGTTAGTGAGTATTATAAAAGGCAATATAAAAGAGGACCTGCCAGCTTTACCTCTCCCTTATCTTCATGTAGTTCTTGCCATAGACATGATTAGGGAGAGCTTTTTGGTGGGTATCATGTCTAAAGGGATGAGGGTTAGACCGAATGAGAAGAAAGCACAAGAGAGTCCCAGAGAGATGGCAGGACAGAGGAAACCGTCCTCTCTGCAGTGCAGCAATTAGTTCAGCACTGCTCAAACTGGAATCTGTGGAAGAGTGCAGTGGGGAGGAGGCGGGCAGAGCAGAGGGGTGGGGCACACCTGACCAGGGCCTTGGTGGAGGAGTTTGGACTCTTCCCAAAGCAAGAGGAAGCCCCTGACAAGTAACTTGATTAGATGATCAAAAACCTTGGGACAGATACCCAGGGGAGAATATGGAAAAATAAAGACAGCACTGAGCTGAGGGTTAACTCATGCAAAAGACCCACATTTGGGGAAATGGGGGAGGAAGAGCTCTGGCAAAGCAGATTGAGAAGCAGGGGTTTTGTGAGTAGAACCAGGTAGGAGCATGCTCAGTCACAGAGGAGAGGATTCTAAGTAGGAAGGGGTAAGCAAAGGTTTCCAGTGCCATGGAGAGATCACACAAAATCAGGACTGGGCGATGTTTGTTGGTTCTGGCAGTTAGGAGCTGGAAGCCAGATTGCAGACAATACAGAGACAAGGGAGGAAGGAAACTCTCTGGGTGATACTTTAGTTCCCCAATTTGATGCTAAAGGATAAAAGTGACAGAACAGGCAGGATCTTTGGACTAGGAGAGATTTAAGGAATAGCTTTGGAGAAGAGTGAATTTCAGTTCACTAAGAATGCAGAGAATGAGGACTTCGGATGGTCAGGAAAGAAGATATGGTTCCTTGAATGTGGTGCAGGGACAGAGACTATTAGGAAAATGTTTAGGGACTGAGGATGATGGGAAATGTGTGGTAATAGACCTGTTCACTAGGAAGGTTTTGGGTTAGATGCTGTGGAAGAAGCTTTTGAGCCTTAATGAAAAATTAATAAAACAATTGCTGAGAACCCCAGAGACTAAGTCACACCTCTTAATCCATTAATGAACAAATCAGATTTCTCCTAAAAGTCTTCCATAATAGAAGAAAAAAACTTTGCCCACTTCATTCCTTAGGCAACTATTAATTGCAATTTAATTCCAATTCAGGAAGGTCGTAAACTTTATACCACAGTTGTTCATTCTCCAATTTCATGAATCATGCTAACTTTTCCCCAGCATTCAACATTACCAAAATAAATGGTGGTGTTACATTGCATCCCTCCCTTTGTGCTTCTGCTCCTGGATACACTTCAGAATTCCTTGTTTAAAAAAAAAAAAAGAATTCCTTCTTTCCCAAAATGTTTCATCCTGATTTCCCAAATATGGGATAGTACATCCCCTGTGACCTTCAGGTGCTGAAACTACCTCTCTTGTCTTCCTGCCCTGCTTCTGCCTACAATGTTAAGGGACCCACCAGAGGACTCCTCCTGTTCATCTACAATTGGATGCACTCTTCTGTATGTTTGCTTTTCCTTGATAACTGTGTGTATCTGCCATAATTTCACAATGGCATTATTAAAATATCATTGTGTCCAAAGAGCAAGCGAAACTGATGTCTTAGCTTTTTGAATAGAATTTTCCAAATCACAGGGCTTGTGTTTGTTTAGGAAGTTTAAACCTTAGAGTTGCCTCAAGCTAGTTTTAGAGTCTGATTTTTCTAAATTCTTTTGAGGCAGGTAGACCCCTCTCCTTGGACAGGGAAAGCTGGTTTCCTTTCAGTACGGGGACACCCCTTCCCTACAATGACCTAGGGAGCAGTCTCCATTTCCTGACAGTCAAACCGAACTGAAGAGAAACACACTCTAGAAAGTGGCTTCTCCAGCGTTCCTGACCATAAAACTGGGCTCGTGAACTTGGAGATTATCCCCAGCAGGGAGCCAAAAGACAGCCCAGAGCTACAAAAACAAAGTGTCCCTGTTTCACCTGGAGTGTCTCTAAATTGTGATCACTTATTTTCATTCCAGAATCATACTTTGTGCTGAATCATGGAAAGCGAAAACATGTTTAAAATTTCAAACCATAAGCTATTAGTGGAGGCAGGAAAGTACCTTTGTGTTTGGGTTTCTTCTGTCTGAAGGAATGAATGGCAGTTGCATTTCTCTGACAGAAATAGCTCTCATATGATACCTTCCAGGGAAAAAGGGTGATTTTTGGACAAAATGCAGTCACCACACCTTTTCCTCAGGCATCAACTTTGAAACAGAAAAGTACACTAACAGATTAGTAAGCTACTTACCACTAAAGAAAAGTAGGTGATATTTTTGACTCTTGAGTTTTAGTGGGGGGAAATGATATCGAAGGATTAGACATATTCCGCTTTCATAATTCACTAATTTTTTTCTTTTCAATGTAATTTACAGTTGCTCTTGGTTTACAGACTTGTAACTTGTTCATTACTGACTTTCATTCAAAAGTCTAAACTAAGTTTCAGAGGTCAGCATGGGAGAAATAAACCATAGGGAAACTTTTTTTTTCTTTCCTCTGTTCTAGGGGAGGGCTTTGGTTCTTGGAGGATATCAGATTCCAGTGTCAGTTTTATAAATCAGTACCTGGCCTTCCTGGGCCAGTCTGTGTTTGTCTTATTTGTGTGTTTGTAGTTTTAAAAAAAAAGTAGTCTACAAATGGTTCCCTGATAAAGTTAACACTCAGTTAATTACCAAGAGCCTTGACATGTTCTATAATTGCCACTTGGCTAACAAACATTTGATACTTGTCTTGGGTAGAATTTCTTGAGACCTAAAGAAGCAAGATCTTGATGGATGGGGAGCAAACCAAATAAATACAGTATTTTATGTTCTTTTAATTCAGGGCCAAGTGGATTTGGATGAAGTGTTTATTTAGTTTGCTGGCTGTTTCAAGATGCTATGGCGTATTGATTCCTTTTATTACTAGCAGCCGTTTAACCTGACCTCTTCCAGATCCAGTATTTTAAAAGCCATAAATTTTAACTTTACTTATGAGCAAAGGCTGAAATGCCGTGAAAGCCTTTTTATTAGTTGAGTTGCGCCATTCTCGATGCCCTTGTGTCACTGCTGGCAACAATATTTAGGGCTTTTTAAATTAGAGTGGCTGCTGCACTGCTGGGGGGCCACAGCAGTGACAAAAGGAAGCCATAAACATTCCCAGGGTGCAGGATCCCTTGATGCCACAGAGGACAGGTGTAGGAGAGCAGGGGCAGGCCTGAAGTGAAAGGGTCGGGGGTGGATCGTGTTAAATAAACATTTGCTTTAGCATTTCCAGCACCGAATGCAATTTGGAAATGAGCAACAAAAGCCCAGGTGACCGAAGTGTAGGACAGAATCGGTGACCAGCTCAGAACAGTCTTGTACACATTCCCTGGTCTGCATGTCCTGGGGTCCCAGGCACACCTCTCATTTCTGGGATTATAACAAACTAAGAACTCTCTTTTTCCCCCTAAACTGAGAAGATACATGCTGCACACCATAGACTGATTGGTACAGAACTAAGTGAGACTCTCCCGAAGATGTCAAGGCTTAGATTTTTGAAGACACTGTAACCTTTGTCACAGAACCCAGATGTGAATCCCCTGGCCAAACTGTGCAAGCTTGAAAGGGTGTCCATTTTTCTATAAAGAGGTAAGAGAAACGTTATGCAGGAGTTACCCCAAAACAGATGAGCAGGCAAGAATGTATTGTCCATATTTGCTGTGGAGAACAAAAGAAACTAATTCTACTCATGTGGCTTCCAGTTTTGAACTTACCCACATCAGTAGGCTTAGATAGCTTTGCAATAGTTTTCTAATTATCAAACATGTTTTTAAGCAAATTTTCTCTTCTCAACCTATGCTTCTTTTTATCTGATCATGCAGAAAAACTCTAATCAGCGTTAGTGAAGATATATAAGCAAAGAATGATCATTTCACCATGGAACAAATTCCAAAACAGAAAGGGAAATATTCACATTGAAATAATTTATTTAAAAACCTCTACAACAAGAAAAAAACGTTCACTGAGATCCTCCCAGCCGTATCTTCACTTTGTAGTTCTTTGCTGAGGAATGTAACGCAACACTGTAGTCTGGACTTGGTTTGCTGTTCTACCTTCAAGTCCTTTTGTTTTCATTCTTGGTGATAGTCTGCTTGAGGGCCTTTGTACTGTGTGTGGCAGGAAGCTTGGCCTTACAGTTTTAAGCTTCATGTTCTTATTAATTCAAGTGATGCTGTTAAGTTGGCTCCTACTATTTATTTCTTCTGGGGGTATCTCGGTGATTACATAAGAACAAAACAATTCCTTGCTGTTAAAATTAAATTATATTTCCAAATCATGTTTCTTAAATAGCTTCACAAGAGACACTTTCTTACTAATGTGGGGAGAAAAAGAAGGTGGAAAGCACATTAGAATTTTACCACCTTTCAGTTTAAAAAACAAAATTGCTGGAATTCAGTCAAATATAGATCCCACACTGCTCAAATTATTATACAGTCTCCATATAAAAACCAAAGGCTTCAGAATGTGAGAATCTGTGTACTGCAGTGGCCAGAGACTTCTGCCTAACAGTTTAAGAAGCCAGATAGTCTCATTAATTCAGTTCCCTCAACCAATTCAATTCAATTCAATTCACTAAACAGCAGCAAAAAATGTTTTTCTTTTTATTTCCTGTAGCTTTATTTGAATAAAAATGGACCCAAACATTTTCATTACCCAAGCTGGCATCTAATAGAGATTCTATATCACACCCTTTTTAAACAACTATGCATCCAACATTTTAAAAAGTTTAATTATGGTAAAAAGCACATAACCTAAGATTGACCATTTGTAATCATTTTTAAGTGTACAGTTCAATAGGGATAAATACATTCACATTGTTGTACATCAGACTTTTAACATAGCAGATATTCTAATAAAACCCCCTTTGCCTGCGGCCAGCCAGCCTCCTCTCCGCCCACAGCAGCTGTTCTGTTTGATGGTCTTGTTCTGAATGTTCCCTTCACACCCACAAGAGGGAAAGCAGTCCTTACCTTGGGGACCTTACTCAGGTTTCTAGAAAAACTTTCTACAAGGTTGGCTGTCATGGTGTGAATTAAAAGGTTATGTCAGAGGTTAAGCTATGCAATTAAATCAAGAAAGCAGATTATTCTAGTAGCTGACATTAACTTTTGAAAAGAGACAGGATTAGTTGTACTTAGTCACATATAAACTACACAAAGCGAACAAAGGAAAAAAATTATTTCACCACCTACTTCCCTTGAAAGAAAATTGTTCTGTCTTAGACCCCTAATTTTTTAGTTTAATTCTGTTATTTCATGAGGCCTCATTATCCTTTTGCAGATATGCACTCAGCAACTGATGCACTGTGATGGGTTGTTTTTGTTTTTCTGCTTTAAAAAATATTCCCTCTCTCCCTAAATAATTATCTTCAAATTAACCTTTTTATCTTCCTGGAATATTGGTTGGGATAAAACACACAAAGTAGAATTGTGTAAGCAACACTCTTCAGACAGGAGATAAATTTTTTGAGGCCACAAGGGTATCATTTGTTAAATGACTACTGCAGTCCACTAAATGGGCCTCCTTTGACCTGAAAGAGTTAATGCTGTATTGAAAATGTCTGGATTGTCCTGAGCTTTACTCCCTTGGAAGGTTCTGACCCATTAATGGCAGTAATAATAATAATAGAAAACAATCCTGCTTTGCCCACATTACTCTGAAACCGTTAATGGTACCCTAATGTTTTTTATTCTTTAAGTGTAACTGAAAACTGACATTCTGCACAGCTAAGATTTCCAATATAGTGGGTTTTTCCATTACCATTTTTACATGCCGTGCAGGATGCTGAGTAAGGACTAAGGCAGAGGCTTATAATTGGTCTTTTAAATCATCATAAACATTTATTTTTCCCCCCATGGCTATATCTGGTACCAATAACTCAGTCATTAGATGATGGGAAAAACTATTTAATGATGCATCACAAGCTCCTTCCTAAATTCTTACTCAGAACAAGGCAGGGGATTATAGAAATATGGCACATTGTTTGCTCTAAAGTTGATTTCAAAGTGACAAAAATAACTTTTCTTTTACAAGAGTGTTAGCAGTAAAGCAAGTGTTCTTTATATGTGTATAAATATATATATATATATATATATATATATATATATATAAATGCCTTCATACATAAATGCTTTTTAGAAAAGCATCGGCTTTTTATTTTCATTACAAGTAATTACAAAGCGCCAGACCAGGCTCTGCAGAGTGGGAGGCAGGACAGGGCTTTGGGAGACTGACATCCATGAAAGGGTGCCCATTCCGCGGAGCTGCCACAGGGATCCAAGGCGCTGGACACTAGCCTGTCACACAGTAAATCCCAAATAAAGACTAGCTATTATTGTTAAAGTAAAACAACAAATCCACCCCAGTTTGGGGTCCTTGGGTGGTATCCACTCAGTACTAGGCAAACCTGCCTTATATGTGGAATTGTTAAGAACCCCATGCCCGGTTTATTGTCCACTGTAATAAACAAGTGTATTAGAGTCACTGTGTTTGGACCCAGGGTCACAGAGCCTAACCTCACATTGTCAGAGGAAGCCACCATCAGCCCGTGCATCTGACAACGGAGGTTCTTCTTGGTCTTTTTCATCCCCTCTCTCTCACCTCATCCCTATCCTTCATCTCCAACTCCCCAGTCTCTACAGGAATCCTCCGTGGTGGACAAGCTAATGGGCCTGAGCCCTGTGTGGGCCCTGCCCTCGCTCTCTCCATTCTTTCTGCAGGGCAGCCCTGTCCCAGCTGTCTAATCTGCAGAGTCCTCTCAGCCCCCAGAGTCACTCAGTCTGTTCCTTCCGCCTCTGGCCACACTGCCTTGTTAGGGGTGCTTTCTGAGTTCACACTTACTCCTCTGGAGCAAGTTGTCACCAGCAGACACCCGCGTCTTCTCTTCACCAGTGCAGTCAGTGCCTGACAGGACATAAAGGAGATTTTATCTTCCCCCTATGGAGTAGCAGCATATGACATGTATACAGAGTAAAGCTGTGTAACTCTTTTATACATGTGTTTCTTCATCTGATCATAATAGTAATTATGATATTGGCTTAACCACTAACTTAGACAAGACACCTAACCTGTCTGTGGCTCAACTATAAAATAGGGATAGCATTAGCATATGGCTCATATAATTAAATGAGGTAATTATTTAAAAGTACTTAAAACATGCCTAGTACTGTCATCATTATGGTCATCATGATTATTATTATTTTCAATTGCTTTATTTCACTTATTTCACTTTCCTGATCAAGAAACTAAAGGCCCTCGGAGTTGAAAGACTCACCTGGACCATAGGTCTTTCGATTCTCTGTCCACACTTAGTGATGGCTCCTGTGTCAAAATCTTCATTGTTAAATGCTGTAGATTACTTTTACTCTGTCATTTTCTTACAGTCAATTTATAGGAAAGCCCCTGTTCACATCTTCTTCAGAAATTTCTATGAAAAAGAACTTCAAAACAAACACAATGACAAGACAGAGACACTGCTTGCAAATGTGAGGTGTCTATAGCACAGCCACAGGAATGCGGGGCAGGAGAGAAGAAGCCCTTGAAAGTGATGTCAGATTTACTCTTATTTCTCTGAATCCAGAACAACATTATGAGCATCATTGCAGGTTATTTGAACCCCTAGCCATCCATAGCTAGAACTGACTTTCTCTTTTAGAAACCATTCTATTTTTCTAAATTGTCCCACAATTATTATATATCTATAGGTATTTATAATGATCTGGGGGATGTTCCTCACTCTTCATAAAGGAGTCAGAGCTAGGCTGAGTTTAATAAAATTCTTCTCACTAGGGGGTAATTTGTCACTTAGAAAACCTACCTGGAAGAGTGAGAGTCATGTATCAGATGCCCTCCTCACTGATGAACTCAGCTGTGCAGTCAAGATCCGCCTTACCAACAGCGTTCCCTGCTCCCCAAGTGTCTGCCAGACTTAAGTAGAAACAAAACAACTGATGACAACATGTATTGTTTTTTTTTTTTTTTATTTTAGAAACATAAAAGTACAAAAACATATTGACAAACAGACACCCATTATCATAGAAAATAGTACAATCACAACTAATCTATAGACAAGGTGATATGGCCTCAACAGTTGTTGTTGCTTTATCCATTGATATCTTCGAATTGTAGATGTATGGACCCATATACAGACATGCAAATTTAGTCAGACAGT
>PVLD010014642.1:0-51590 GCA_004027595.1 Dinomys branickii | reverse complement strand
GCTGCCATGATTTGAGCAGCTATTTTCTACCACACAAATTCTGCCTCAGATCCTGTTAACCCTGGCATAGACACCCTGAATCTTAGAGTAAAAGTAAATCTCTCCTGAATAAATGTGTGTGCTGGGCATTTTTGTCCCAGTGTTAAGAAAATGATAAATGTGTCCCCTCATGTATCATCATATTTTCTAGGGCTGCTTCATCACCATATGAGCAAAGATGAGCTGTTGCAATGAACCCATATGACCCAGCATCCAGCATATTTATGATGAGGTTTTTTCCAGAAAATTTGTGTGAACTCCAAGTGTAAGGGATTTGCTCAGCATCTCTCAGTTCCATTGGCTTTAAAGGTTGTTGAGCTATGAGAACACTACCATCCTCATGGAAGCATAATTTTTACCTTGTGTTCCTTAGTTTACTTTAGCTGTGTCTAGGTTTATAGATCTGGACTACATTAACTTTCACACACATACACATTATATATATATACTGTGTGTGTGTGTGTGTGTGTGTGTGTGTGTGTGTGTGTGTGTGTGTGTGTATATATATATCCTTCTTAGTTTCAACACATTAAATAAATATGGTCATCTCAGCAGAACCAACATAGGAATGCAGAACTGATATTTGCCCTCTCTATTTTTCATAGTGCACACAAAGGTGAAGAAGGATTATCATGGGACAACAATCAGTAAAAATTTCGGACATATTTGAAGATCTACAGTTTTGGATTCTTTTATTTTAAACATCTCTGGCAGATCCTACTGTAATCAAAATTGCAGTCCATACAGTATCACGTTATTTTATTTCCATCTTTAACCAATTGTCTTACTTCATTATACAAGATCTTTTAGGTATTTAATTACAGAATTTTTTTGGTACACTTGTCATTAAAAACAGAAAGTATTATATGCATTGAATAATACGTGAACAGTAAAATTTCTACTTAAAACACTTGTAGATAATTGAACTTTATAATTCATAAACATAGAAAAAATCCAGTCACACTATTTATTTTCTGTATTTTTTCCTTACACATTTATTCTTCAACTACAGGAAGCAAATTAAGTTTCCCTTTAAATTATGAAGTATAGACAAAGCTTAAATAATCCCTCACACACTTTATTGTACATATGATCCTAAAATAGTCCTTTTTTGAAGTGTACTAAGTGAAAGGTCTGAATTCTTGCTTAATTTGCTGTCATACACGTGGTCTGATTGCCCTAGGAAGGCATCCTATCAGGTGGTTACATGGATATCTTGATATGACCCTAAAGATTTAAAAAGTTAACTATTTCTTTTGTATGAGTATATAGGGGGAAAGATAACCTCTTTCTGCAGCACACTCATATAGTCTGCTATCTACCGTTTTCACACTGTTTAAAATGGAGATTTAGCTCACAAAACAGGCAAAGAGTGAGGAGGAGTGTTCTCTGATACGGTAATATTCAATAGCTCAAAGCCATGCCCTCAAATGTTGAGATTTTTATCAGGAAAACCCTAATTTAGCAAAAGAAATACTATTCAGATTTATTTGCTTGAAGGTATCTGTTTTCACTGTCCTCAAACTACTTTTTCCAGTCTCTTCGTATATTTTTGGCTGAACAATGTTTTCTCTGACAAGTGCTGAATGCCTCTAAGAGATTAGAGTGATTTACTGTGGAAGAGACTGGTGCTTTGCTGCCCTTAAGAAAGGAAGATGCAGATGTGAATGACCTTAAAGGACTTTGTTCAAATCAGCTTCTTTTTCCCTCCTTCTCTTTCTTTAGGAGGAAAATCAGTCATGTCTACACAAATCCCAATTCCATTAACCTTCTGGCTCCTGCTGAGGCATGGTTGTACTAAGGTCTCTAGTATTATCTATGTCAAAAATTGGCTGGCGTGTCCTTCGTGAGCTTCTCTAGTACTGTATTGATGATTTCAAATAGTTCATAGTTCATTTACCTGGCAATATGAAAGTGCAGTACAACTTTGATTTCTCAAATTAATGCCTGAACTTGAGGTTCATTGGCGGGGTGAGGAGGAGGATGGGCATGCCCACATGCACAAGTACATACACATTTTATCTTTACTTTCCTTATTTTAGGGTTTGTAAAATTCCCTAGCATTTCAGTTTGTACAAAGGTAACAAAGAGGTAGGTTGAGAATATTGCCGCAAAACATATAAATGCACTCTCCCTCTCACCGACTGTTGGGGAACGGAAAAGGGCTCTGCGCCCAGTCCTGCCAGGACTGTAAGGGGAAGAGGGGTCTCCAGCAGACGGCTGCCTTCCGCTCCTTCCGTCTTCACTCTTCTCAAAGCCTGTTGTCCTGGGAAGACAGGGATGCTCCCTGCATCAGTTTCCTTAAAATCAAATGGGTATAATCCAGGCGATGTTTGAATGAGTCTACATTTGCTTAGGAAATAGTGATAATCGCTTTATAATTGCAATTATATTTATACATTAATTGAAAAATATGATAAGTGATGTCGGTTATTTTTAATAATGGATAATAAAAATAAAATCTAAACTGACAAATGTGCTTAATACAGAAGCCAAAAGCGAGTTTTTTCTTATTTTTTTCTGTGCTGGAGATGGAATCCAGGGTCTCACATGGTGGCAAGCGCCGCATCACTGAGCTATCACTGAAGACAAAAAGTAGCATATCAGGGGCCATTTTAAAGTCATACTACTTCAAGAAATTTTATTAACCTTTTTGAATCCAATAATACCATTGATTTATGAGGCAGGTTACAGAATATCGAACATACTGGATTATATGATGTTTGCCAACCAGGCTGATTAAATGATTGAAATGGAAAGGAAGGCAAATTGTTAAAATATCTTATATGCATTAGAATATATGTGCAACACTCAGTGGCTGCCTTCATCATGAGGAACGGTGCGCATCCATGCTTGCCATACGTAATAATCACTTTTGGTGTGGGTTTTTCGATACTGGGAATTGAACTCAAGACCCTATTCTTGGGGCTGGGGATATAGCTCAGTGGAATAAGTGCTTGCCTGGCAAGCACAAGGGCCTGAGTTCGATCCCTAGTACCGCAAAAAAAAAAAAAAAAAAAAAAGACCCTATTCTTGCCAGGCAGGTACTGCACAAGTTAGCTATATCCACGGCCCCATAACCCCATATTTACTGAGGAACAGCTGTGCCTAGTGTATTTCAGTGGTGTTTTCCCCATTTCCCTCCTCTCTCTTATGCCCTTTTGTGCGTACAAAAGCTTTGTTTCCACCTTATTCTTCCATTCTCTTTTTTATCACTTTTCACTCCCCCTTCGCTCTCCCCATTGATACTCCTCCCATTGAACGTGTGCTTCCTGCTTCGCAAGATCTAGTCTCCGTTTTACTCTTTCTGTACTCTTCGGGCTTCCCACACAAGAGAAAGAATGTGACATTTAAACTTGAGGGTCTGATTTATTTCACTGAAAAATTGTGGTCTCAAAGTGTGTACATTTACCTAAATATGTCTCAGGTTTATTCTTCTCTACGGTGGAAAAGTACTTCATTCTATGCACATGCCATATTTTCCTTATCTTTGCATCTGTGGATGGGCATAGAGGCTGTTTCCAAGATTCAGTTTATTATAAGTTGTTCTACTATAAACATAGGTATGCATACATCACTGTGGTATGATGCTTTTACTTCTTTTGGAAAGATATGTGGAAGGGAAATCACTGAATTAAGTGGAAATACTACTTTTAGTTTTTTGAAGAATCTTTGTACCGATGCCCATAGTGGTTATATAAATTTACATTCCCAGCAATGATAGAGAAGGCTTCCTTTTTCTCCACAGGATTGCCAGGATTTGTTATTGTTTTACTTCTTCATGGTAGCCGTTCTTTCTGGAGAGCAATTAGACGAGAGAAAGAAATAAAAGGAATATGGACAGGAAAGGATGAAGCGAAATTATCATTATTTGCTGAAGACATACACTGTACACAGAAGACCTAAAAAACTGAACAAAAGACTCCTAGATCTAAAAACTAAATTCAGTAGCATAGCAGGATACAAAGTCGACGCTGCAAAATTAATAGCGCTTGGGTTCATGTCTCTGAATTCTGTGCTTGGGGGTTTTTTCCCAGCTTTGTGAGCCAGCAAAATTCATTTGTATTTATTTAAATGTCTTTCCTTCAATCAGGCAGACGCCTCAGTACACCTGCTTTCCTAGTTTCTGCATCACAGCCTGAAAAGAGGGGGATGTAATTACAAACCACACTGCATTGTTTTCGCAGTTGTCAGGTATCATTGTCTATTGTTTGTTCCAGTGTCCTGAGAACTATTTTTGTTGTATTTTTTCCTGTGGTCACTTGTTTCAAGAATTCAGAGCTTAATGTCAGTGTTTCCATACTGATTGGGTATGGCACTCCCTAATGTTATCACCAACGATATCAGTTGGCAGCAGGTTAGTGGTACTCATGAACATTTCTTTATTTGCAAATCCAGGAGAAATAGATGACACCATATCCCATCATATTAAAGGTGTTTAAATACCCTTAGAACATGCAGTTGAGAACAAAACAGTCCATGTCTATGAGGGAACTTCCAGAAATTGAGGACATTAAAGTAGATTTTAAGCACAATCTATATAAAATATATCTATGTACTAATCAATAATTAAAAACAACTTTGCATTGAATAAAACTATGGTTTATAAAATTAAAATTGTTAATCATTGACAACAGTGGACATGGAGGTTTTTTAAATTTCTTCAAAAGGTATCCCTCTGCTCTTCTGTGCCCTTTACTGCATAATTATGTAAAATTGTATCTATTTTCTTTGCTAGGGACTGTAGGAACTTTATATGATCAGTATTACCATATACATGGATGAAATGTTTACTGAAATCTCCTTTTAAGGTGATTTAAATTCAAGTATATTTATACAATCAATTTTCAACAGCTAACATGTAAATTTTATAAAAGATGAATGTTTTATATACATATTATACACACATGCATAAAAGTGAGCTAAAGTGTAAGTACACTTTTGTTAGTGTTTATATGCGGGTGTCCCCTGAGAGCCACCTGTGCCCACAGGAGGCTGTAGGGAGCTGACCGGATGATCCCCTCACTGGGGCAGTCCTCCGGTTAGTTTACAGCTGACTTGAGGGTGTGAGGTAAAGCCTGGCATCGGAGTTGGTCATGGGATATGGCTTCCACCCTCCCTCAGCCTCCCTCTCTGCTTCAGCCACCCTGCCAGGACCTGATTCTGCCGTGCTGTCCTGATTTGGGACCATGGACTGAAACATCTATAAACTGTAAGCCCAAATAAACTGTCACTTCTTTCAACTGTCGCTGTTAGTACTTTAAGTATTGTGTCACTGGGATGAGAAAGGAACTAAGACAACTTTTATATATGCTTTTCTCAAGGTTTTTAGAGTTTCTAAATTTCAAGAACTTTATTACAAGTGCTAATTATGCTTTGAACTGATTTAGGTTTTCCCCTAAAATATTATATTTTTTAAGCCTGTTAGAAAGAGTTTCAGGGCTGGGGATATAGCTCAGGAGCACGGCACCCGCCTGGCAAGCATGTGGTCCCGAGTTCAATTTCCACTATCTTCAAAAGAAATAAAAGCATAGAGTTTCAGCATTCTTTTTCTCTACCTACATGTTTTCTTCTGATCCAGATCTCTTGTTAATACTATTTGCATAATGCCCTGGAGTAGGGAGAAAGAACCACATGGAAGGGCTTTAGTATTATTTGAAAAGAGGAAGTCATATTTATCCCTTCTACCAATGTCTGCTTTAATTTTGTCTGTTCTAATATTTGCTCTAAGCGCTCATCCTTTCTGTTTTCAGTCATGAGTCTTGATAAAAAGAAGTTAAGCCCTATTAGGATCCCAGTGATAGATGACTCTACAGAGATGTTTTATCACTAATTTTCTTCCAGACATATCTCTCATGCATACTAGCAACACTGTGTTAATGGATTTTAAATAATTAAAATTGCAATGCAAAGATTGTCTTAGTTTGAAGAAAAATAAGTTTATACTATGGGGGAAATGACATGTCCACTCTTCTATCTTTTTTATTTATCCATTTATTCCCCAAATATTTTTCAAGTATCTACTCAGCCAAGAATTTAATAGATGCTGAATATATAAGAATGTTTTAACCAACACATTTGGAATTCCTTTTTTTTTTCTCTACTGGAGAAAAAGATAGTAGATAATTTATCCAGGAAGGGTGAAATGTTAATATAGTATTACTGAACATACCACTGCAATGAATTTCGAGGTATTGGTGGTGTTAATGAAGAGCTTATTGAGGAAATGGTAAATTTTAGTACGGCATAATATTTTTCTTTTTTTTCAATATAAAGTTTTTATTCACAAAATCCAAATAAAATGCTATTTTCTGATCAGAATTATAGTGGGAAAGAATAACCAATATGGCGTACTGCTCTGAAAACATTCTGCAAAACAGTATCAAACAAACTCACCCAAATTCTCATCTGCTGGACACACACTGTCCACACCCGCCTGCTTGTCTTCCGTGGTGATCTGTGCCCTGGTGTCAGCTTCATCTCTAGTATTTCCGCTCTCTTTCAGCGAGTACTTGTCTTCCTTGGCTTTCTGGTCTTCTGTGGTTTTATAATCCAGTATTTCTTCTTTTTTCCAATTATTCTCAGGAACATCTTTTTCTTCTGTTGCTTTTTCAAATAAACTGAATGCATTTCTGATTCCTCTTTAATCCTTTTGGCTCTTTTCAGCCTTTTTCTTCCTTTTCTGAATCACATCTTTTCTGAAATTTTTCTTTGGGTTCACTTTTTTCCACCTCTTTCTCCTCCTCAGCTGAGCCTGATGACCGCAGGCCTTGCCCTTCCCCTGCTGCCCTGGGACTCCTCTGTGTCTGGACAGATGCCAGTGACAACAGCTTACCTAGCTCTGTGTTAGTCTTGCCTCTGTCTTGATTCTTCTGCTTTTTAGGTAGAGTTCTCTTCTCTGAAAAAGCACTGTTTTCTAGCTTCATGCTCTCGTTTGGCTCCTCGTTCTTCCTCAGCTTCTTTTCCCTCCTCTTGCTCTTGCCATCAGCATCTTCATCAGCACTTCCAGTGGCATCCTGCTGTTTGTCACAAAGCTTCTCTTGCACTCCATCTTCACAGGTTTTATCTTTTGGGCTGTTAATTTTTTGTTTCTCTTCTCTGTTGTCAGAGTGTAAGTCTTCATTGTCCTCTTCCCGAGGAGGGGAATCATTATGTACACCTGACTCAAACTCCAGGTGAGAGTCAACGTATTTCTCTTTTCTTGTTTTTCGGTTTTCTTTGGGTTCTTCTCTTATTTTAGTCTTTAAATCTCTTATTTCCAGCCTTTCTAACTTTCTTCAATTCCTTAGTTTCTTTTATTTCATCCTTTTTGGGCTTCTTGGCATCCTTTAATTCTTCTTTGGTTTCCAAAATTATTTTCTTTGTCCTTAAATCAAAAATCAAACTTTTAGAGGAGCTGGCCAGCTCTGATCTGGACTTATCTTTTACCTCCCCACTCTTTCCTTTTCTTTTTCTCAGGTCATCTGGGGTTTTCTGTTCCTCCTGCCTTAATGTTTTTTTTTCTTTTTCTTCCTTGGGGAAGTATCTCCTTTTGTCTCACTTTGCTGATCACTATCAGAGTTTGTCTCAAATATGTCAGTATTTAAGGAGAGTTTCTGAATATCCCTCTTGACTGCTTTAGCTTTGTTTTCTGTAACTTTCTTCCTAAATTCAAGAAGAACTTTTTATAGTCCTCCAGATGAACTCCGAGCTCCCAGGTATCATCATCTGATGTATACATCCTTTCCACTGAACTTTGTAGAGGATTCTACCCACATCGGTTTTCATGTCAAGGTTCCACTCCACCTCAAACGCGTCCTCCCCGTCTTCCTCACTGTCCCCCATGGCCTCCACTGCTTTGGTAGCTGGGTCCTTCTCTTCACCCACTGCTCCGGCTCCTTTGACTTCAAGCAGTTTGCCATTGCTGTCGACATCTGAATCAGTCTCTACGGTCACAACTGGCCCTTCCACAGCCACCACCACCGCCATCATAGAAACTCATAGAAAGCAGCAAATATTTTTCTGAAGTGAAAAACAAATAATAATTTTTACCACTACTGAATAACTGTCTGCATGATAAGAAATGGTATAAAATGTTCAGCCTGTCAAAATCTGGACCACAAATGAATGAATGAATTAATTAATTAATCATACTCGTTCATATTTTCAAATGTCTGAATAGAGACTCATCTGTATTAGGAGCTCAAAATCATATATAAGTTACTTTTAATAGAAGTCATTTTCCAACAGATGTGTCTAATAAGAAAAGAGAGTAAGAATTACTGTTTGAGAAGGTAAATGTATGACAGAAGTCAGCCAAGCACAGTGGCTGCCATGTGATCTGTACATTATCAATATTGATGGAACAAATAAGCCTTAAATTTTTTTTCTGGACATCCAATTAAAAAGGTGGTAAGTAAGTGTGATGCAGCAGAAATTAAAATAAACCCAACTGCCTAACTAGTGATCAGCGACAGGACTTAGAAACTTTGGAGAATAATTATGAGACTTAAAGACCAATGGAGTGTATCAAGGCAGCACTCTCTGATATACAGGAACAAGGTAGAAACATTCAAATAAAAATATTAACTCCAGGTAGTTTGGTAAAGCTGCCTACTTTGAAAAGATATCTCACTGTAGAGAAACACGCTCGGAAGCCTCGGTGGCTTATTCTTCCTCCACCAGCATGGGAACGGGCCTGGGTCCAGGACAGCTTCAGGGGCCTCAGTGACTCCACTCTGCCCACACCCACACACTTGCAGGAGCTAAGCTGAACCTTGGATAGCTGTGGGAATCCTCAGTGATCATGCCCACCCTCCCTACACCCTCATGGGTGCCAAACTAAGCCCCAGACAGCTTTGAGGGCCACAGTCACTGTACCCCTACATCTACTCCACCAATGTGGGAGCCAGGCTGAGCCCAGGACAAGTTGAGGAGCCTCGGTGAGTATGCCCCATCCCCCACACCTTGGGAGGGGGCAGACTGAGCTACAGAAAGCTTCAGAAGCATTGACAACCACACCCTGCCCCCTCACACCATCACAGGAACCGTGCTGAGCAATGTGGATCTTAGGGTCATTGCTCTGCCTCTCCCACATCATCTTGGGAGTGAGGTGAGTTCCAGGAAATCTCTGTGTCTTTAAAACTGAGAAAATGAAGGAACAAAATGCAATCTAAGACCTCCACCTCACCCAGAACAGGTCCAAATGTCATTGACAAAGAAGGCCCTGGAAGTCATACACCTGGAATTACTGAAGTGATAACAGTTGAACTAAAGCAACAACTCTATCAGAACATAAAAGTCATCAGATCTCAAATTATCTCAGATAAAAAAAAAGAAATGACAACCGTAAGAATTGCTCAGTACATCTAAAGAAGACAGATAAAAAAATAGTGGGGCACAGAAAAATGATGGAAACCTTGACTGAACAATACAGGAAAGGACTAGAAGGCATGAAGCAGATTCCAACAGATATTCAGGAAATTCAAAATTTCATCTAAAGCTGGCAAAACCATTTGAACAAAGCTGAAGATAAACGTTCAGACCTTGAAGACAGTGTTGTAGCTAATAATCATGAAAATAAATATCTCTTAAAAATAACAAGGAACCAGGAAATAACAATTCAACAGCTGCGAAGTGGTGCAAACAAAAACAATGTAAGATAAGTGCCAATGAAATAGCAGGCATCAACAAAAATGACATAAAAAGTTGATTTGCAGAAGTAATAGCAGAAAATTTCCCAAGGATGGAAAAATAATTGAATTTACAGGTAATTGAGGGATATAGAACTCCAGTTAGCCTTAACTAAAAAAAACTATACCCTGACATATAATAATCAAGATCCCAGAAACTTAGCGAAAGAATAGAATATTAAAAGCGGTTTTAGAAAAGAAAGAGATGAACTACAAAGGAAATCTCATCAAAATCAGGGCAGATTTCTTAACACACACCACCAAGTCAAGAAAAGCATGGAGTGAAATATTTCAGGACCTCAAAGAAAACAACTTTCAAACCAGATTGATGTGCCCTGCAAAATTACCCTTCAAAATTGATGGAAAAATAAAATATCTCCACAGTAAAGAACAACTGCAGAAATTCATGAGTTCAAAAACAACCCTAAAAAGAGTGCTAAAAGATATTCAAGTAAAAGATAAAAATGACCATAATTTCAAGAACAACAACGGAAAGGAACCAACAAACAGAGCAAGCAATTAAACAGGAGGCAAAAGGAGGAACCAACAACAGGAAAATAACATAACAAAGATAAGCCAATATATATCAGTTATAGTCATCAGTGCAAATATTCTCAATTTACAATCCAAAAGAAGCAGACCAGCAGAGTGGATCAAGAAACAAAATCCAACCATATGCTGTATACAAGAAACACATTTAATCCAAAAGAAAATTCATGGACTGAAAGTCAAAGGATGGATAACAATACTCCATGCAACAGGAACCCATATAAAAGTGGGGTAGCTATTTTGTTTGCAGAAAAAGGAAACTCCAAACCAAGAACCATCAAAGGAGATAAAGAAGGTCACTACATACTTGTTAGTGGAGAACTGCAAGATGAAAATATAACAGTCATAAGTATCTATGCATCAAATAGAGGAGCATCCGACTATATAAGACAATTTTTTATTTTAAAAGTAAAAGAACAAAAACATTAACAGTCACTTACAAAGTAGCATAAGAATAGTACAATCAAAACAGAATTACAAAAAACATGACAGGGAATTAACAATGGTTGTTGTATTACACATTGATAACTTCAAAGTGTATACTCAGGAAAACAAATATAGATATGCAAGATTGATCAAACAACTAATTATTACCTGTTCCTTACACTAAAGAGGCATAAGTCAGTAGTACAGCCATGTTAGCCATCCTGCATATACAGACACACATACACAGTTATCCCTTTCTTCCTTTTCTCCTTCAAAGACAAATTTTAATAGACATGAAAAATCAAAGGTGTAATAAGTTCATTTGTTCACAAGTTTGATTTAGTTCTGTTATTTCCTTGATGATTTTTTTGTCTAGTTGATCTATCTCTTTGTGCCAATGGGGTGTTAAAATCACCTGTTATGATTATGTTAGTGCTTATTAGATCTTTAGAGAGTGTTCCACCTAACAACATCAGAATACACATTCTTTTGAGCTGCACATGGGACCTTCTCTAATATAGACTACATACTAGCACATAGAATATGCTTAAGTAAAAGCAAAGGAATTGAAACTGTCCCATACATACTATCAGACAACAGAACAATGAAATTGGAAATTAATTACAAAATAAACTTAAAAATCCATAAACACATGGAAATTATGTAATACCCTCCTGAGCAACCAAGAGTCACATATAAAATTAAAGAAGAATTGAGAAATATGTACAATCAAATCAAACTGCAGACACAACTTATAGGAACCTGTGGGATGCAATGAAAGCAATCCTCAGAGGGAAATTTATAGCAGTGAATTCTCACATCAGGAAAAGAGAACAAGTGCAAATAAACAATCTTATGCTGTGCCTCAAAATTACAGAAAAAGAAGAGTAAGTCAAGCTCAAAGCCCAAAGAAGGAAAGAAATTATAAAGATCAGAGCAGAAATCAATGCAATGGAGACTAAGTGAGCAATACAAAGAATTAACTATTGGAAAGTTAGTTCTTTGAAGTAATAAATAAAACTGATAAACATCTAGTCAACCTTATCAAAAAAGGAAAGAAAAAACAAACTCATGCAACAAGGAATGAAAGGGATGAAATCACTACAGATCCTGTAAAGTTCAGACCATCAAAACCTACCTTGAAAATCTTTCCACTCACAGGATGGAAAACACAGTTGATATAGACAGACTTGTAGATATGTGTACATCACCAAAGCTGAATGAAGAAGATACGAAATCCTGAATAAGTCAGTATCAGCCAGCTTAATACAAATGTAATAAAATCTTACCAATGAATAAAAGCCCAGGTCTTAGTGAATTCACAACTGAATTCTACAAAATATTTAATGCCAATTTTTCTCAAACTCTTTAAAGAAATAGAAAGGGAAGCAATTTTCCCAAAGTCATTTCTGGAGGCAACTATTACCCTGATACCCAAACCAGAGAAAGGCCCAACCAAAAAAGGGAACTACAAGGCAATCTCCTTAATGAATATAGATGCAAAATTTTTTCAATAAAATACTAGCAAACAGAATGCAACAAATGATCAAGAAAATTATCCACCATAACCAAGTGGGATTCATCCCAGGCATGCAAGGATGTTTCCATGTATGCAAATCAATTAACGTAATGTACCACAAAAATAGTGACAAATACAAAAACACGATCATATCAATGGATGCATAAAATGCTTTTGATAAAGTCGAACACTCATTCATGATAAAAACCCTACGGAAAATAGGAATAGATGGTGTTTAGCTCACTCTGATAAAAATATTTATGAAAAACCAACAGCCAACATCATACTAAAGGGAGAAAAAAATGAAACCATTCACTTTAAACTCAGAAACAAGACAAGGATGTCCACTATCAACACTTTTTATGTCTTCCTGATTCAATTTTGGCAATTTGTACCTTTCTAGGAATCTGTCTATTTCTTCTGTATTTTCTACCCTATGGGAATACAGATTTTCAAAGTAGGTATTAATGAACTTTTGTATTTCTTTTGGATCTGTAGTGACTTCATCCTTTTCATTCCTTATTGCATGAATTTGAGATCCTTCCCTTCTTTTTTTGATAAGGTTGGCTAGGGGTTTATCAATTTTATTTATTCTTTCAAAGAACCAACTCTTTGATTCACTAATTTTTTGTAGAGTTTTCTTCATTTCAATTGCATTAATTTCTGCCCTGAGTTTTATAATCGCCTCCCTTCTTTGGGCTCTTGGTTGGGCTTGTTGCTCTTTTTCTAAGAGTTTGAGGTGTATCATTAGGTTATTTATTTGCTCTCTTTCTATTTTCTTTGTATATGATTTCATTGCTATAAATTTCCCTCTGAGGACTGCTTTCATTGCATCCCATAGATTCCGGTAGGTTGTACTTTCATTTTCATTTATTTGTAGGTAATTTTTAATTTCTACTTTAACTTCTTGTGTGACCCATTGGTTATTCAGGAGGGTGTGGTCTAATTTCCATGTGTTTATGTGGTTTTTGGAGTTCTCTTTGTCATTAATTTCCAATTTTATTGCACTGTGGTCCGATAATATGCATGGGATAATTTCAATTCTTTTGCATTTAGGTAGATATGCTATATGGGCTAGAATGTGGTCTATTTTGGAGAAAGACCCATGTGCAGCTGAGAAAAATGTGTACTCTGATGTTGTGGGGTGGAACACTCTGTATACATCTACTAAGTCCATTTGTTCACACTTTTGGTTCAGGTCTGTTATTTCTTTGCTGAGTTTCTGTCCGGTTGACCTGTCTCTTTGCTCAGCGGGGTGTTTAGGTCCCCTATTACAATAGTGTTATTAGTTATGTGATTTTTTACATCTGTTAAGATTTGACTTGTAAAGTTAGGTGCTCCATTGTTTGGTGCATAAATGTTTAGGATTGTTACCTCTTCCTCTTGCAGCTTTCCCCTAACTAGTATGTAATGGCCTTCTTTATCTCTTTTGATTGTTTTTGGTTTGAAGTTTACATTTTTTGCAAACATAATAGCTACCCCTGCTTTCTCTGGGGACCTGTTGAATGGAGAATTGTTTTCCAACATTTAACTTTCAACCTGTGGATTTCCTTTTGAGTAAAATGTGTTTCCTGTATACAGCATATCATTGGATTGTGTTCCTTAATCCAGTCTTCCAATCTTTTCCTTTTGACTTTTGCGTTGAGGCCATTTACATTAATGGTTATAATGGGCTTATTCTAGTCATGTTATTTACTTGTTGTTTACCTTCATTTGCTGTTTACTTGCTTGTTCTATTTAGGGAGTTATTTCTATTGTTGTTCTTAGAATTGTGGTCTCTTTTTTCTCTGTCTAGAATATCTTTTAGTGCTGTGTGCAATGCTGGTTTGGCACTCATGAAATTCTTCAGTTGTTCTTTGTCATGGAAATATTTTATTTCTCCACTGAATTTGAGGGATAGTTTTGCAGGATACATCAGTCTGGGTTGGAAGTTGTTTTGTCTCAGAATCTGTAATATTTCGCTCCAAGCTCTTCTTGATTTCATGGTTTCCGTTGAGAAGTCTGCTGTGATTCTGATGGGCTTTCCTTTATAGGTGACCTGTTTCATTTCTCTAGCAGCTTTTAATATTGTGTTCTTTTGCTGGCTATCTGGGATCTTGACTATTACATGTCTGTGTGTGTTTTCTTTGGGTTATGGATTGTTGGAGTTCTATATGCCTCGATTAACTGAACTTCAGTATCTTTTACCTTGTTTGGGAAATTTTATGCTATTATTTCAGCAAATATTCTTTTTATATCATTTGTGAGGTCTCCTGCTGTTTCACACACTCCTATAATTCATATTGTTACGTTTTGCCTCATGTTGGAGCTGTTGGATTGACTTTTCTTGTGTCTTTGATGATATTATGAAATTCTTCCTTTCACGCTCATAAGCTGCCATGCTGTCTTCAAGTTCTGAAATTCTATTTTTGGTTTCATTTAAGCAGTTTTGCAAGCTTCCAGTGTAAGTTTTCAAATCCTGGCATTCTCTTTGGACCTGTTTCATTCTTGGTAATTCATTCCTAAATTGCTCTTGTAAGGTTTCCATTTGGTTCCTATTTTCTTCTAGTCTTTTATCTATTTCTTCTCTATGTGTATGGAACATTTCTTCCATTATTGTTTTCACCTCATTTTTTGTCTGAGAGATCATTGCAGGTATGTGGCTTATTTCTGCTTTAAACTCTTTTAAGGCCTGTTGGAGTTGTTTCATTTTGGATGCAATCGTTTCATAACTTGCAGGTATGTGGCTTCCTGGTTCCCCTGTATCCTCGCATTCAAAACTTGTTCTGGGTGGGGTTGAGTTTTGAAACTGCGTTTTGTTCCTCTGTTTTCCCATTTTTGGGTATCAGATTCAAAATATGGAGCTATAAATTCCCCAGGCAGTTCAGCAGGCAAAGGTCTGCTACAGAGGCTGCTCCAATGATTCCTTCTCTTTGGGAGAATGTCCCTTAAGCTGTCTGCTGAGATTTCCACTTCTACTCCCTACCCCGAGACCTGGCTGGGGCACATAAACAGCTTGCCGCCCCAGGGACCTTGCAGGCAGAGGGCCGCTCAGGTGTTCCTCCCTGGGTGGAGCTCCTCCTCCACTCACAAATCCTGTCAGGGCGCCCAGCCAGCTCTTCCAGCCCGGGGATCCTGCAGTCAGTAAAGCTGCTCGGATGTCCCTCGCTGGGCGGAGCTTCTTCCCGACTAAAAAAACACTGGTCAGGGTGCCCAATCAACTCACCCTGGGATCATGCAAGCAGGAATGCCGCTCAGATGTATCTCCCTGGGTCGAGCTTCTTCCCGACTCAGAAATCCTGCTGCAGTGTTCACTCGGCTCACCAGTTCCGAGATCCATGCTGGCAGGAATTTCTCGTGCTCCCTGGCACTTCTCCGTCTCCTCGGCTTTCTCGCTGGAGCCCCCGACCGCAGCTGCTGCAGTTCCCATGGCGCCGGCTGCGGGGGTGGGGCTCTGAGCGGGATCTCGGACCACTGCCCAGATTGGCGCAGTCTGCCCGAGGAGCGCTTTCTCCGAGTTTGCTCTGCCCCAATGGCTCCACCAATTCCTGGGTACAACCGCCTCTGAGCAGATTGGGTTCAGGAGCTGGGAGGGTCCGTCGTGCCGCAATCACTCTCGGTTGTACACAGATTCAGCCGAGCTGTGGCCCAAGCCTAGCGCCGATCGCCTGGGGCGCCCAGCTCTCAGGACCCGACCACTTCTCGCCGTGGCTTATCCAGCCGACCCTTTAATGCTCAGGCCATGGAGAGCAACCTTGATTTCTTGATGATAGCTATTCTTGCTGTGGTGAGATGGAAGATCAGTGTTGTTTTAATTTGCATTTCTCAAATGACAAATGATGTTGAACATTTTTTCATGTATTTATTTGCCATTAGTATTTCTTAATCTGAGTAGTATGTATTCATCTCACATGCCTATTTTTAGATTGGGTCTTTGAATTTTGGGGGCCTGATTTTTTAACCCTTTATATGTTCTAGATAGAAGTCCTTTTTCTGAGGGACAGTTGGCTAAAAGTTCTTCCCAGTTTGAGGCCTCTTTTTTTCCTCTGTTGGTGATTTCTTTTGATGTACCAAAACTTTTCACTGAGATGAGATCTCACTTGTTGATTCTTTGAAGAATTTCCTGTGCAGTTTGGTTTTTGTTCATAAACTCTCTGCCTACCCAAATGCTTCAAGACTTTGACTTACTTTCTCTTCCCATAGATTTAGTGTTTCTGGTTTAACATGTAGATCTGTAAGCCATTTTGACTTTCGTTTAGTGCATGGTGGTAGACATGTGCCTAGCTTTAGTCTTCAGCATGTGGAAAGTGACTTTTTCCAGTACCATTTATTAAGGAGACTATCTTTCTTCCAGAGAACATATTTGGCTCATTTCTCTAAAATAAGTTAGCTTAGTGTGTTTGTAATTGTGCTGCAACTTCTAACGTGTTCCACTGATTTTCAGGTATTTTTGTTTGCCAGTACCATGCTGATTTTATCACAGCAGCTTTGTAGTATAATTTGAAGTCAGAGACTGTGATGCCTCCCGCTTTTGTTTAGATGCCCAGGATTGCTTTTGTTATTCTAAGCCTCTTCTGGTTCCAGAAGAACTTTAGGAATGTTTTCTCTAGATCTATGAGGTATACTAATGTTATTTTAAGTAGGATTGCATTGAAACTGTACAGCATTTTTGGGAGTATGGCCTTTTTCACAATGATTGTTCTTTCTCTCCTTGAATATCTTTTCATTTCCTGAAATCTTCTTCAGTCTCCTTTTTCAGAGTACTATAATTTTCACTGCATAGAAGTTTTAATTCCTTTGTTATATTGATTCATAAGTATTCTACTTTTTAGATGCTATTATGAAAGATATTATTTCCCCAATTTCTCTCTCAGTCTGTTTGTGTTTGTATACAAGAATGCTATTTATTTTTGAGTGTTCACTCTATATCCAGCTATGATACAAAATTTGGTTATTAAATCTATAAGGTTTTTGGTGGAGTTTTGGGGGCCTTTTATGCACAATATTCTGTATTTCACTTTTTCTTCCCTATCCTTATTCCTTTTATACCTCTATCTTGTCTAATTGCTCTGGCTAATATTTCCAATACTATATAGAAAATATAGAAGAAATAGACAGATTCCTAGAAAGTTACAAATTGCCAAAATTGAATCAGGAAGACGTAAAAATCCTGAACAACCCAATATCAATTAATGAGATTGAAATAATTATTTAAAACTTACCAACAAAGAAAAGCCCAGGCCCTGATGGATTCACAGCAGACTTCTATAAAACATTTAGAGAAGATCTAATGCCAACACTCCTCAAACTCTTCAATGAAATTGAAAAGGAAGCAACTCTCCCCAACACATTTCTGGAGGCAAGTATTATACTGATACCAAAACCAGAGAGAGACCCAACCAAGAAAGAGAGCTACAGGCCAATCTCGCTAATGAACATAGATGCAAAGATACTTAACAAAATACTGGCAAATAGATTACAGCGAATCATAAGGAAAATTATACACCACGACCAGGTAGCATTCATTCCAGGAATGCAGGGATGGTTCAATATTCGCAAATCAATAAATGTAATGCACTATATTAATACAGTCAAAGACAAAAACCACATGATCATCTCAATAGATGCAGAGAAGGCTTTCAATAAAGTCCAACATGCATTCATGTTAAAAACCTTACAAAAAATAGGAATAGATGGCCTATACCTCAATCTGATCAAAGCCATCTACAGCAAACCAACAGCCAACATCATACTAAATGGACATAAACTGAAAACTTTCACTTTAAAGTCAGGAACAAGGCAAGGATGTCCATTGTCACCACTCTTATTCAACATAGTTCTGGAAGCACTAGCCAGAGCAATCAGACAAGAGAGAGAAATAAAAGGAATAAGGATAGGAAAGGAAGAAGTCAAACTATCATTATTTGCAGATGACATGATACTATACATGGAGGACCCCAAAAACTCCACAAGAACACTCCTGGAATTAATTGACAAATTCAGCAGCGTAGCCGGATACAAAGTCAACACCCAAAAATCAATAGCATTCCTATACACGAACAACAAACAGACTGAGAGAGAAATTGAGGAAACCATACCCTTTACAATAGCAACCAAGAAACTGAAATACTTAGGAATCAATCTAATGAAGAATGTGAAAGATTTATTCAGTGAAAACTATGATACTCTGAAAAAGGAGAATGAAGAGGATTTCAATAAATGGAAAAATATACCCTGCTCATGGTTAGGAAGAACTAATATTGTAAAAATGACCATACTACCAAAACTGTTATACAGATTCAATGCAATTCCCATTAAACTACCGGTAGCATACCTCACAGATCTAGAGAAAATATGCCTCAAATTCATCTGGAATCAGAAGAGACCCAGAATAGCAAAAGCAATCCTGGGCAATAAAGACAAGTCAGGTGGAATCACAATCCCTGACCTGAAATTATACTACAAAGCTACTGTAATAAAATCAACCTGGTACTGGCTAAAAAACAGACCTGAGGATCAATGGAACAGACTGGAAGATGCAACCATAAGAAAAAACCCACTCAGCTACCTAATATTTGACAAAGGGCTCAACCAAACCCACTGGAAAAAAGAAGGCCTGTTTAATAAATGGTGCTGGAAAAACTGGCTTGCCTCTTGCCGAAAACTGAAAATAGACCCCAATCTATCACCATGCACCAAACTCAGGTCAAAATGGATCATAGACTTGTACATTAAAACAGACACTCTAAACCTATTGGAAGAAAAAGTAGGTAAAAATCTTGAAGACATAGGAGTAGGCAGAGAGTTCATGAACCAAAATGAAACTGCAAGGGAAACATTTCAAAGAATCAATAATTGGGATCTCATCCTACTGAAAAGTTTTTGTACATCTAAAGAAATCACCAGCAAAGTAAAAAGAAAACCCACAAATTGGGAAAAAATCCTAGCTGGCTGTCCCTCAGACAAAGGACTGCCATCTAGAACATACAAAGAATTAAAAAACATGTACCTGTCCAAACTCAAAGACCCAATCCAGAAATGGGCATCTGAGATGAATACACACTTCTCAGATAAAGAAATACAAATGGCAAATAAATATATGAGAAAATGTTCCACATCCTTAGTCATTCGAGAAATGCAAATAAAAACAACATCAAAATTTCATCTCACCCCAGTACGACTGGCCAGTATGAAAAAGTCATCCAATAATAGGTGCTGGCAAGGCTGTGGAGAAATAGGGACTCTATTACACTGCTGGTGGGAATGCAGACTGGTGCAACCACTGTGGAGAGCCGTTTGGAGATTTCTCATCAAACTAGGTCTAGAGGTTCCATTCAAACCAGCTATTCCTCTTCTGGGTATTTTCCCAGAAGATCTGAAAACATCGCATCACTCTGATATATGTGCACCCATGTTTATAGCAGCGCAATTTGTAATAGCTAAAATGTGGAAGCAACCCAAGTGTCCATCCACAGAAGACTGGATTAAAAAATTGTGGCATTTTTATATAATGGAATATTATTCAGCTATAAAGAAAGACAGTTTGGGGGACTTCGTAGGCAAGTGGTCAAAACTGGAGTCCATACTCATAAGTGAAATAAATCAGCGGTACATGTGCAGGCAACATATTGTATCACTGGTGTAAGAACCTGAGGGTGGGAATATAAACTAAGAGACATGAAGGAAATCTGTTCAAAAACAAAGAACAGATGGGACGAGGGAAAGGAGAAAAGAAAGAGGCAAAAATGTATCTATGTATTTATGTATATACATATATGCAGGAGGGCTAACATGGTTCTACTATTGTATTATATCACTTAATGCTAAGGAATAGTTGATGACGGGTTATTTGATCAATCTTGTATGTCTGTATGTGTTATCCTGAACACACACTTCGAAGATGTCAATATGCAAAGCAGCAACTATTGTTGGGGTTTTTTTTTGTCTTTGGTTTTTTGTTTTTTGTGTTTTCCTGTTGTTGAGAGGATTAATTGTCTGACCAATTTTGCATGTGTGTATCTGTGTTCATATATATACACTTCTAAGATATCAATAGGTAAGGCAACAACCACTGTTGAGTCCATGTCACCTTGTGTGTAAATCAGTTTTGATTGTACGATTTTTTATGCTAATTTGTGCCTGTTTGTTAATATGTTTTTGTGCTTTTATTTTTTAAAAAATAAAAAGAGGCAATATAAATTAAAAAAAAATAAATCAAACAATAGCAAATGCTGGAGAGACTGTGAGGAAAGAGGAACCCTTTTCCTCTGCTGGTGGGAATGTAGATTGGAGAAGCCACTATGGAAATCAGTACAGAGATTCCTTACAAAACTAGGGTTAGAGGTCCCACTTAAGCCAGGTATTCCCCTTCTGGGCATTTTCCCAGAAGAATTAAAAACATCATACCACAGCACTATATGTGCACATGTTTTTAGCAGCACAATTTGCCATAGATAAATCTTGGAAACAACTCAAATGTCCATCAACTGATAAATGAATAAAAAAGAGGTGGTATCTTTATACAATGGAATATTATTCAGCTATACAAATGATAAACTCAAAGTTTTTATAGGTCAATGGATGCAACTACAGGCCATACTCATAAGTGAAATAAATTGGACCCACATGTGTAAACATCATGTTGTCTCCCTAGTTTAAGAACATGAAACTGTAAATAAAGCCCAATATTTTTAATAGATAGTGTGAAAGAGAAAGAATTTACTCAAAATTTGGAATAAGGTATAAGATAAAGGAGAAAAAAATGAAAGAAGGAAGGAATGGAAAATATGTATGTACATGTATATATACATGCATATGTATATGGAACAAGAGCTGGGATAACTGTACTGCTGATTTCTAATGGTTTGTTGAAAGGAACAATTAATGCTTAATTTTTTGACTAATTTTGCATGTTTATATCTGGTAGTCTGATCAACTAATTTGAAGACAACAATATGTAATATAACAACAATTAGTTGAATCCAATCATCTTGTCTGGTGAAAGAATAATCATTTCTAATGTTTTTTTTATTATTTTTTATTCTCTTTAATGATTTGATCAGTTTTACTTTCTTACATCTGGTAAGCTGAGAAACTTTGTTGAAGACAATGATATATAATATAACAACCACTTAATTCCTACCTTTTTTTTTTTATTCTTTTTAATTGCTTGATCAATCTTACATTCTTACATGTGATAATCTAGGCAACTTTGTTGAAGATGCCAGTGTGTAATATAACAACCACTGATAATTCCTATCATTTTTGCTTTGCAATCCTGTACCATTCTTATTCTTTTTGCTTTGTGTTTTTGTCTGTGTTGTTGTTATTTTCTTATTGTTGTTGTTTATTTAAAATAAAAAAGAAATACTTTTGGATATCTCTTTTTTAATTAGCTAGTGATATCACCTTAGTCATAGCAATAATAGTTTTGCTCCTACTCTATTAACAAGATAAATTAATTCCAGTAACAGTTAATTCACTATTGAACATTTTCACTGCCAGAGATTCCAGTTAACAAAAACTATGGTGGGTGTTATTGCAATTGTTGGATGAGAGTACATCGATATATCTCAAGGGACTAAAATAAGCAGGGGCACTATGAACATAGAGATACCTAAAGAAAAGCTAGTCATATTTAAAGTAAGAAACAAGGAACTTTAGGGGAAAATACAGGTAGGGCTAGCACTGGTACTGCCTAAAATATCAAGTAAAGTGGTGTAGACTTCAGGCAGCACTATTCAGAGATATTTCCAGGAAAGCTCCAGCATGGTAAATTCTAAATTAATTCAGCTCCCCTACCACTACCAGCTCCTCTTATATAGAAGAGCATTTTGTGCATTTTTGTTATATGGGATATTTATTTACTAGTAGGCATAACATTAGGTGCATTACATGATGTAAGTGCAAAGATCTTATTATTAAATACATTACTATATGCCCAATAACTAACAGGAATAACATAAAAAAGTTCATTGCATCATCACTGAATCATTTAGAATATTAATGAAAGCTTGCAGAGCCCTCTTTTCCTCGTTACTCCATCACTATGAACAAAAGCACTATGCTACTCATGCTTTGGGATTAATAGATGGAATGGAAACTAAAAGAGAGAATTAAAGGTGCAAGGAGAATATGCTCAGGATGGTTCCTCAGGTTCGATGCTTGGAATCTTCAGTAAATGATGTACTTGTTATTCTGTGGGAAAGCTAGCACCATTCAGGAAAGTCTGTATACGACTGTTTAGCCCGTAAGAACCTGTGTTATAATTTGATGCTGATTACTATTGTATTTTCCAAAATTTCTATTCTATAATTTGAAGCATGCTAAAGACTAATGTATCTACCAGATCCAATATGGTTTTTACCTTTTTGTAACTGTCTATTATTAAACTTATGAGTCCACCAGCACATGTGGATATCTAAAATTTGTCCAAAGGTGTGATCTCTTTTGTTGGTAATAGATTAGTGGAAATAGATATGTTTAGGAAAAGTCAGAGAGTAAGGTAAGTTTATCTTTGCTAAAACTGACAGCTAAACTTCTATTATTAAGTGCAGCACAGAGTGCTGAACTCATATGAAAGGGTCAGCATTGTTCTTGTGTATTGATTACTATACTGTTTAAACTGGATTCATGTGTGGAAATATTCTTCATGTTGGAAATGATTCATTTCTAAGTGAAGATTTCACACTTTAAGAATACTGATGTGTGCTTTTAAATATATAACACATAAGCAACAAGTCATCCAGTATTTTTTCATTATTCATCTACCAAAGGATAAAATTTTAGTATAACAAGTGTGAAACACAATTGTGTGCATTTTTACTTTGTCTTGTCATTAAATAATTTACCTCTATATTGTTAGTTTTTAAGTAGTTGAGTAGTAATCATTCTGATACAACTGTTACGACTTAGAAATCTTTGAAAACATGTATAATTAAAATGGTCAGTGTTAGTTATGTTAGTTTGTGTTGCTTTCAGTTATTCAATAACCCCACTAGCCAGCAGAAAGAGTATATTTATATTCCCTACATAATGTTAAACATTATTTCTCCTTCATCTCATTATTTGCTACAATATAGTGAAGCGAATTCTATTGCTCTCTTAAGCCCTGCAGAGGCATCTTCATGAAAGAATCACTTCCATGACAGATTTTCACATCACTTTCAAATAGCTTTTAATTGTCAAATGTGTTTAAACGTGTGTATGCCTTAATTTCTTATCCAATAACTAAACACTTCCAATTAATAGATTAATGCAAAATTACTATGAGCAGTTCAGGGAGTGAAATTCCATTACACTCCCTAAGTGTTAATCAATTAGTCATTTCACTAGCCGAAGGTCCTAAGATTGGAGTGCCCCAGGGAATTCACTTTATAATCTTTCCACAACAAAAATATGCTTATTAATTCAGCTGGATGACACGTGTCATACCAGTGGCTAATTTTACCTTCTTCTCAGTGTCAGTCAAAGCCCCCTCCTCTGCCCTTTGGGCAGGCACAAAAGCCCACCTCTACACATCCCCTTGTGACATGAGATGAAGTGTGCTTCTAACTGCAGGTATGAGCTGTATACTAAATGCTGCACCTCTCAAGCTTTTACATGTTTTCATTTTGAAACTTCTATTTAAATGCAAATTCTGCCATTTAAATAGGCTCCTCGTGTTCTTTATTACACTATAATTACTATTTCCCATCTTCCTTGGGCGGAATGCAGGAAAGGCCAGAGGTCACTTTCCCCGCTCTCTAAATGTGCGATTGAAATGAAGAAGTCCTCAGTGCCGGTGTTTCTCAGTGACACCCATTTGTTAAAGGAAGCCTAAGGGACTGGTTCACACAGTGCCCTGAAACCTGTCCTGTCCTGTGATTTACAGGAACAAGAACAAACAAAGCCCACAGCTACCATTTCTTCAGGACCATGTAAATTAAATAGGTTAGCCAGGATTTGGCAGAAATAAATAGCAGTTGAAATGCTGCCCTCATTTTGAAAAAAGACACATGCCAAGTGATACAAGCTGATTCTAATGGCAAGGGACCAGCAAGAAATACAAATATATTTACATATTTTCTGCCCTTATTGTATAAAATTGTCTCAATAATGACCCAAACTGAAAAAAATATGAAAATATCAGTTCACAGTTTGTCATCAATATAAAGTATGAAATTAAATGTGAACGTGAATATCCTTACACTTTGTGAATACAACTGAAATTAATACTAGTAGTTTTAGACTTTGAATCCAGGCATTAGATAGATGGACTGAAAAATTCATGAGTTATAACATTCCTATTATTTAATTCTTAACATTTAACAAAACCTGAAAGCTATATATTTTACATGTGAATTTTCTGGTGATTTTTAGGCAAATGATGAGTGTGTTCGTTGGGAAATTGGTCTGATAAGTGCTGAGTAGCAGCCAATAAAGAAAAGAAGGTTTTGTAGGCAATTTATTCGTAAAATGCTTATTATATTTTCTCAAATCTGTGCTTGCAGAGATTGTACTGGCAGTGTAAATAACACAGATATTCGAACCGGAAAATTATGCAGTGCAAACAAGAGTACAATCACCAAATCATTGCTCCTGTGCAAGATATTTAATCTGTCTCAGAAACTGGGCTCTGTAAGTGTAACATTCCTCAGAGGATAGGACGTAGCGAGGTGATAGAGCAAGAGAAAGAGGGAGAGAGCGATTTTTCCTTTTGGTAATACAAACATTTAATAGAAGACAGATAACTTCCACAGACACTGAAAATCCCTATGCATTTAGTTTAACTTCTTATGAACTTGGATTACTATTTGAATACAAGAAAAGAGGGCCATCATTTAGCTCACAAGTTCTTCATGACTAAGCTTCTCTATTAAGGTAAGATATTTTTAGATCAGTTTACCAGCTTACAAATCTTAGGACCGTGTGTGACTAGCCATACCAATACTGACAGAGTCGAACACAGGCATTTGTACACAAAGTAAGGTCACTTTGTCTTGTCATTCCTGACAATATCTTTTAAAAGTATATGATATCACCTGCTAGACATTCATCGTGTTGTTTTCTCTCAGCTTGGCACCTTCTAAGCTTGTCTCTAAAGTAGAAGCAAAATCAGACTTCATTTTCTAAGTAGAATTGGAATACCATACTGCAAAATTGGTAAGTAAACTCAAATGTTACTCACAAAACTCTGACCTTGGTAGTCATCAGTCCAATGAGGAACTTTTTTTCTTTTTTCGTCTTTCTGAGACAGGGTCTCACTATGCAGTTCAGGCTGGCCTTGAGCTCCCTTGATAGACCAGGCTGGTCTTGAACTCACAACGATCCTCCTCCCTCAGCCTCCCAAGTGCTGGGATTACAGGTGTGCACCACCAGGTCTGGCCAATGATGAACTTTTTAAAACCCAGCCTATACAAATTGCTTTGTGTTTACTATGTTATTTACTTTCAACTGTCAACTGAAATTACTTCCCATGTCAATATTGAGATAGTTGTTTCCAAAATGTGCCCATGATCATTCCAGCCTTTATAACCTTTCCTTCAGCTAATGTACTAAAATTTGGAAAGTACATTGTGTGTGTGTGTGTGTATATATATATATATATATATATATATATATATATATATATAAACTTAAAGCATTTCCCACCGTATAATATGTCTATTGAATAATTGGTGTACTTTTACTAAGTCATTTAGTCCAAAACAAAAAGTCAAATGATCTAGGTTCCTTCTATTTGATCATCAGCCTGATCACCTTTCTAGAGCCAATGAGGCTGCAACTGTCATGTCCTGTCCATGCCTTTTGGCAAATGTTTCATCACATTCCCTGTTCAGAAACACTACACAGGTTAACAGTATTACTCTGGTTGAATGATTTACACACCATTTTAGACATTATTTGTAATTAGTGACTCCTTCAGGTTTTAATTTTGTTTCTCAAACTGTTCATTACGTTTCCTGCTCATGGTTACTTTAAGGAAGGCTTTTAACTTCTTAAGTTTATTTCTAGAAACTAATAACATGGCCAAACACATGTCTAGCAGAAAAAAGATAAATATTCTTCAAGCCTTATTCATTGGATTTATCTTTACTTTTATTCTGTTTTCCAGACAACAATATTTGAACTCCATAAATTGTTTCAGAATGATTCTCAGCAGAACAGAATTGCTTTTGTCAAGGTATTAACAGTATCAATAATTGAATCTTTTTCCCCTTCCCATTTCTGGTGTCAGCTACATTATGACATTTCTAGTTTCCAGTAGTTTACCTGACTACTGTCTAACTTATTTAAACTTCAGAAAAGCAGAACAATTGTAAAAGACTCAAATTACACTCACTAGATTTTCATGCATTTATTTATTCTTTCATTCAACACCAATATAACGTGACAGCCCATCTCATTCTATAGACCAGGGATAGATACACTAACAAATCAGATAACTCTCTGCTCTCATGAATTCTTAAGTTTAGTGAGGCAAGCCAGGTTCAGAGGATGCATGTCCACATAACTGCAAGGGATGGTTTCAACTACAAGTGCTACAAGCAAATTAGAGCTCTAAAGTGAAATGTATCAGGGTAAGTAGGGAGGTAAAGCCACTACCGAGCGTTCAGGAATGACTTGCACCCAAACGACATATTGGAGAGGTCATCTGAATAAAAGGAGCAAGGATCTTCACAGACATGCGAAAGAAGGACAGTCCCTCATTCAAAATTACAAGCGGAAAGGTCCTGCAACAGGAACTGTTTGTCTTGTTCAAAGCAAATTTGCTCTCTGGAGGGAGGACAGCAAGCAGAGGAGGAGAATGATTTCCACAGAGGGCAGAGGGTCTCAGAGGGCTGCATGCATCAGGAAGGGCCTTTCGGATTCAAAGCAAGGTCTTTGCACTTTGATCTCTGCAAAAAAACCATTTTATTTTCAAAAACATCACTCGGGCTACTGCATGAGAAAATGGCTTTCGGGGCACTGGGGTGGAAACAGCCTCAGCAGTCCGAGGCTGGGGCAATGCCCTGGCCAGACGAGCACTCGTGGATGGCGTGGAAGTGGTGGAGGGTAGAGGCACTTACGTGTATTCAGAGTCAATGCTTGCGTTTGGGGCACGTTAGCCTCTCAGGTGCCCAAGGAGAGACGCTTATCTTTGAGTTCCCATTTTATCTCTTCTCCCATTCAGTCTATGTTGGTTCTACCTTCAAAATACAAGGAGCTGAGTTTTCACAAACTTCATTGGTAGCAACTGGGCTCGTGCCCTTTGGGTCTGCTGTCTGAATCCATGCCTTCCAAAGGCCATCCCACTTCCACCTGGGTTCCACTGGCATCTCTTGTTCATACCGTAACCAGAAAGATACTGCTCAACTACAGAAATGCCATTTTATCTTTCTGTTCTAAGCAGTCTGGTTTACTGTTACATCCTCAGTTTAGTTCATTTTATTGGCTCACTGGGCTCTTCGCAGTTCAAGACATGAAACTCAGTTGTCTATTGCAAGAACCTGTGCTTTTTCTTCCCTGCACCTAGAATTCCCTTCCCTCAGATGAGCCCCTTACACTCATCCTTATTCAGTGCTAACATCTCAGAGAGACCCTATGTTATTTACCATTTAAAACTCAGCCCCTGGAACTAAACTGTCAGTCCACCTTTCTGTTGTGTTTCCCTCTATGACTCGTATATAACCCAAATATTGCATTTATGTGTTTCCTTATTGTATGGCAACGTCAAGCGGTAGGACGCTCCAGATCTCCACCCCCTCAGTCTGCGAATGGACTCCACCTCCTCTGCTCTCTTGTGTGTCCACTGGGCCAGAGGATTGTTCTAGCCAATGAGCAGAGAGCAATACAAATAGAAGCGAACACCCGTTCTGTCCTGCGGCGCCTGGTTACTGGCGGGAGGGGCTTCTTTGTCTCTCTGTCTCCCTCCCATACGCACACGTAGAACGGAGCGCCCTACTCCACTGGAATAAAGATTCACTTCGAAATTTTACAAGTTTTGGGTTATTTCTTAGATTTATGTGAGCAAGAATTTTTGTCTATTTCACTTATTTTTAGATTCTTAGCACTGAAAATATCACATAGTTACATAATTTTAGATGTTTCCTGAATGAAACAATTAGATGTTAAATGACTACTAAATTGTTACAGTTAAAAAAAAAAATCCTTTACTCCTTCACGGAACCTTTCTACTAACCACTCAAAAAATATCCATATATCTATATATCTATAGCGCTGGCTCACATTTATGATTTGGAAAGTTTATTAGCTTAAAGTACATTGGAGTTATAAGAGGTTCACAATATGTCTTAGAATTGGATTTATACAGCTGTATTGTCAACAATGGTAAATATTCATGGAAGGAACTTTAAAAGAAAATGAAATAAGAAATTAAATATATTTCATAGATGTCCATGTCTCTGTGAAAGGTACATAGCTCTGTGAGGATACATAAGCGTATGAAGCAGCTGGACACACCAAGACAGCCATCGCTGATGTTAGAGACTGCGCCAGGAAGATAGGGAAAGATCCCCTAAGGCTTATGATGTTATTAGTAGAATCAGCAAATTTTATCTTTCTCTCCTTCCTACAAAGAATACTTCTTAAAGTACTTTACTTCTTGATGTTTCATCATATTTTAAACAAATTACATGATCTGCTCTTACAAAAGGAAGAGAAAAAAACCATTGCTAATTATGTCTACGTGGGTAGCAAAGAAGGTGTTAGACTTGAGAAAATATAATAAATCTCTGCCATTCCAGTATGAGTCTCTCTGCCAAGAGTAGATGACCTCAGTCATGTAATTATATAGCAAGGTACAGTGGGCACATTTTTTTTCAAATAAAGTGATGTTTTATAATATTCAGAAACCTAGTGATGATGTGGGCTATCTTTGACCCCTAAGTGAAAATGATCATTTAGGTGAAATAAGATGTAATAATTTTAAAAAGAAGAGAGAGACAGAGACAGACACAGAGGTAGATCATTTTGAATGATGCTAAACCTCTGTCATATAATTGAGACAAAATTTAATTTATACTTCTCACATATATACACAGAGCATTTTCATACATATGTGCGCACACCCACACTTCCTCTCCAAGTCAAGTATTAGTCTTACCTATATCTTTTCATCTCGTTTTGTTTTGCTGTGCTGGGAATTGAACCCAAGACCTAGCGCATGCTAAGTAAGTGCTGTACTATTGATTCTCCCATGTATTATTTGATTTTCCATATAATTTTATTCTATGCATGGCTATTTCTTACCATTTATTTTACTACTAATTCACAGGCCAATAGGAAGATATTTAAGATATATATATATATATATATATATATATATGCAAAGCTGAAGGAAATAGTAACATGAGGTATGTTTAACTCACTCTAAACAATTGTGTTACAGTTTCACTTTAGAAAATCAGTTCCAAAATATTCACACAGTTTAAATGCACTTTAAATAAATTCAGCCTCATATTAGAGTAACAATTTGATAAAAATACAGAAAAATCAAAATTTAATCCAATCTTTCTAACTACTTAAGCTTGAATTTTGCTAGCTAAGGTGTCAGGGTCGAAGGTGTTCTAGAAACACTTGTACTGGCCAGGACTAATATCTTTTATTAGGAAAAGGGGGCCAAGAATCACTTTAATTTTATTGTACTAATCATTTGTTGAGCATGTTGATAGCCACTCTGGAATATTTTAGTTTGATGAACTGTATATTTGGAATTTAGGCAACTCAGTATTTCCTGTGGTTAAGGTTTTCATTTCTGTTTATCCTCTTTTTCTTTTCTTTTCTTTCTGTTTCTTTTCTTTTCTTTCCTTTTCTTGCTTTTGGTCCTAGAGACTGAAGCCAGGGCTTTTGTACTGAGTGGCACTGCCACCTATTTATTTATCTACATATTTATTCTGAGGCAGGGTCTTCTTAAGTCATGAAATTGCCAGGGTGAGCTCAGTGTGTTATGTTCTTGCTCCAGCCTCCCAGAATGCTGCGGTTACAGATGTGTGTTTCCACATCTGGCTTTGTCCTCTAATTTCAGTGACTGCCTTAAAAATATAAGGGAATTCTTTGTTCAAATTCTATAGGGTGCTCAAATACAGTATTGGAGTCCCAAATAACTTACAGCCATGAAAATTTGCTAGTTGGTACCTTTTGGAAGTTGTGAAAGCTGATTCAGAACCTTTGTTAAAGCAGTACAAAAGCTCACCAATATCTCTTTAAATTTGTATTGTCTAAATTTTTTTCAGTAAGTTCTACATTTCTGTGTGAGTCCAGTGATGGACTGATTTTCAGTTTGTTTTTATTTTTAGATATCCATTAGAGAGCTCTGTACTACTCTGTGTACTTCGGTAATTTTTATTTTCTTCCAGAGGGTCTCAAATTAATAACACCAAGGCTAAGTGGGTATGCACTCAGTAGCCATGGTTCTCTTACTGTGTGTAAGTACCGAGCAGCAACGGGAGGAGAGTCATCAGTAGGCTTCTGGGGAGCATCTTCTTTAACAGTGGGACATACTATCTACTACCTGATTTTTCACAGAAATAGCTGCCTGATAAGCCTATGGATTGTGGATGTTAGTTTGTCCTTTGAGCATTCTGATGCCAACTTATAGTTGTTGACGTTAGCAACAGTCTTTGGGTAAGAGTTTTTTTCCCCTTTATTTTTCCCCTGATACCTACTTCACATTTTAAGCTGAATCACAATGTATAATTCAGTCTAAGACAAACAGAGAGGGTCTTTGTCAAGGCTCAAAATTAGAGTCACTACGAGGAATGGTCTTCTCTTATACCATTGTCCTTCTTCACCCATTATCAAAAATTTTGACTCAAATAGGTTAAGACTGTAGCACAGACACAGTAAGTGTCTACTAGTTCACCAGTAAACAGTTGGAAATTAAAGTTTGCCAGTAGTGAGGAAAGCTAGACAGCAGTCCAGGCGAGACAAGTCCGAGTCACGGTAGGACATCTCCCATCATCCTTGATCATCTATTTATACTGGGGCAGTGCTCCCTGTGCCTACTACTGTGACCACAGGAGCACTGTGGATGAGCTGTATCCACAGTTTCAGTTAGCAAGATGATGTCCATACATTTTCAGTAAGAGGATACACAGAAACTTTATTGTTCATGTAATGAGGTATTCTAGGGAGAGAAGAGATGACTTTCAAGCAAGACTGGAGATACAACAGCTATGAAAAGAGAATACTGTGGATTTGGTGGTGGCTAAGGTGTGCTCTGGGGAAAAGATGCCATTCTGGTTGAGGCAAACATGCTTTAAACTTTGACTTTCATCAAAGAAGAACTGGGATCTTATCACCTTACAGAACCAGAGATGAAAGAGAAAGGATAAAGATTGAGCTTAAAACGTGTCGATGGTCAAAAATGAATGAAAATTTTCATTATGCTCAATCAACTTAAAACTTTTGTTCTCTCCCCTAACTAAACCTCACATATTCAATTCATCACATGCAGGTGTCATGAATCTGGCACAGTCTGGTATAGCACAACAATCAGTGTACACATCAGACAGTCTGACGGCAGAAGCAGGCTTGGTTGGAATTATCCACCTAGAATGCCAGTCAAGGTCAGTCAAAGTCAAAGGAAGGAAGGAAGGAAGGAAGGAAGGAAGGAAGGAAGGATGGAAGAAAGGAAGGAAAGAAGGAGGGAGGGAAGGAGGGAGGGAGGGAGGGAGGGAAGGAGGGAAGGAAGGAGGAAAGGAAGGAAGAAAGAAGAAACTACACATAACAGACAGGTAAAGCAGGACATTACAATAACGTTTAAAGGAGTTCTAGGTATTGAGTTCTCAGATTCAAAAATGACTTTTAGGAATAAATGATTCATCAAGGGAAATACAACCTAAGAATGATTATTAAAGCCATATCAGTGAAATGGGAAGAAACTGCTCAAAAGGAAGAGAGCTAGGGAAAGAGGTGGGGGAAAGGAAAGGAAGGGAAAAGATAAAATAAGAAAAGAAGAATAAAATGGTAATAAAGCTTTGTAAATAAGGATGGGAAGAGGGGTTCAAAGGAGGGCAGGGGAATGGGAGGGGGGAAAGATAAATCAATGTATTTTATATATAGGCACAAATTCCGTCTGATGAATGTGATTGTTGTATATACCTACATAGTGCCAATAAACGTAATTAAATTAAAAAATAAAGTCTTATCAGAATTAACTGATTTTTTTATCTTTCTTTAGAAAAACAAAAATAAAAAATTGATAGTAGTATTATTTTTACTATGCTGTGTTTTTTCTTTGTCATCTATAGTTTAATTTATATCATTAATATGTATAATCTATTTTGTTTTCTTATTTTTAGGAAAATAAATATTAACTATATTCAGTCTCCTTTTGATGCAGATGATACCTCTTTTCATTACATTAGTTTATTTTTATTCCAAAAATGTTTGAGGCTAACAAACACATTGAAAATCTAACTTCAATTCCTCAAATTTCCAAAGGACATTTTATCGTACCATGGTATGGTTACTGCATATCTACTCACTAAGTGATTCTATATTTGACTTCCAGGGAGTCTAATTTTTTCTTACTCTGTGTCCAAAATATTTCTAATTTTCTTGTTATTCTTTATGCTTTCAAACACCAGTTACTATAAATAAGTATTAAGAAAAGCAGCTTATTGAGGCCCATTTTGTTCTCTAGTATATAGAAACATAAATTTGGAATTACAAATTTAAAAGAAAAATAATTTTATCTTCCCTCTCACAGGATACTGAGACCTGTCAAATCCAAAATCTTTCTACATATTCTTCAAAGTAGTACAAATCATCTTGAAAAACAAGTGAGTCCACAAATTACCAGCAGAGTATAAATGGACTTGCAATTGAGCTACTTCTGTTTAGGCACAGAAGGACACTTTTTGAACCTGCATAACCATAGTATTTTCTTTTTAAAATACTTTGACATGAGTGAGGAAATAATATAGACCCTGATCTTGCACAATTTCTTTACCTAAAGAATAATTTTACAAATTATATTTTAGTACTGATTTGTGCACTTCAATGTTGTATGAAATTACTTTCAAAATACAGGACTTTAATTTTAAAAGTAACAGTAACTGTTTCTTGAATAAATTTGAGTCTTGGGCTTCTTTTGGAATGAAAAAAAAAATCCTTGAAGAATTATTTAAAATTTCCTACTTTGAGAGTGTTGCTAAAATTTTCAAAAGTTTTTTTTTATTTTCTTTAACAGTTTGAATCATATGCATATATATCAAGCTGTTATCAAGACATAGAAGTTAAACTTTTTTTGAGTATCAAATTTTTTCAGTGTTATATCATTTTGGATATTATGTCAAATTACAGATGCCCACAAAGTAAGCAATCCTTCTGCTTGCAAATATTCATTATTTCTAAAGGATTAAATAATCAGATAAACTACCAAATCAAAAAGAGAAATACATTTTTCTAGATGCATAAAATATATTTCAATTTTTATGTTATAGTTCCTAAACTCTTGCACAATTCTGATTTCATGTTCTAACAGAAAAGATAATAGTTAGGAAAAAATGCTAGTCTTATGAACAAACAATTTTCAACAATAAATATTCTAAGAATAATGTTAATTATGATAAAATTAATTGAGGCTTAGAAACATCTGATCAAGTTTTAAATTTACAGCTACACCAGTTATTGAGGATTTAATGCTAAGAACAAATTATTAGTATTTAAAACAAAAAAGCAGTTGAGCTCCCAGGATCATATGGAATCCAGACACATGGTTAGGAGCTGTACAAACTAAAGATATCTGGGAGGATCTGCTCTCATGAACTAAAGTGATAAGAAACCTGCACAGATATTCTACAGGAGGGGAGGGATGACCCTCCAAAACCAACAAACAATCCTCAGGCTTGAATACCATAATCCATTGGTATAATTCTCCAATTTTATCTGTGTAGAGTCCAGATTCTACTTCTTGTTCTCAAACTCAGCCAAGCTGTTTTGTCACTGATCCTTTTTGGCTTCAGTACAAAACAGAAAGACAAATACACTATGGGCTAATTGTGAGCTGTAAAAATAACTTTCCATGTAACATTCCATTTAAAGTATTGGCTGGTACACAAATGTTAAGACTGGGATAAGAATGTTCTACTTAGGAATGGTAGTGTTGAATATACTCTATTGACATAAGCATGACATCTTTGCATTGTCAGCATAATTGTTTTATTTTCTTCCAATTAAAACATATGTTATTGAATCTCTTAGAAATATCATTACTGTTTAGTTTTACAAAGGCTCAAATGTCTTCTTTGTACTATATTCAAAGTAAGTTATTTTCTTGCTCCAAATACTGCTGCTACCATAAGTGATTTAATTTTCCATGGCTTTGTGGTGCTTGTTTTCAGGATAGCCTAAATGTAATTTAGGTACTGCATCATGTCAATATTTATGGAGTATATTGCATTTTATGATCTCATAATGAAATGCAAACATTTGTAATCTACTAAATTTAATTTGGAAGAAAAAATACTCAGCCACAAATACACAACCCTGCTTTATAAGGTTCTCAAGGAAACGCTCTTGCTTACGAACTAGGAGTCTAGCAATGGTGACGGCTAGAGAAGGTTACACAATTGACAATCTTGTGTGACACAAAGAAAAAATAATCCACCATCATAAATAACCTACTTTGACAGTATTAATGATGAGCTAACATTAATAGGTAGTTTCTATATCGTTGCCATAGTGTATATGTGGACATCTTTTGATCCACTTAGAATTGTGAGTAATGTGCACTCTGATTCAGGTTCAGATGATGACGGCTGCATGGCAGATGAAAAAGGGCCAAGGAGAACATTAGTGTATGAGCAGCTTTTTTTTTTCCCGTAAGCTCTTTCTGTAAGTTGACTTTTAGGCCATAAGTAGAGCTTTGGCCAAATCCTTAGTTACTTGCCCTTGTTATTCTCCACTGAGTCTACTGGATTCGGCAGACTTGACAGATCCTCAGGGAAACAGCTAACTTTACTCTTAAGCAAAGGTGTGGTATCATTGAAGATGAAAAGTGCTCTGGCAATATAATGCCTTACTGAACCTTTTTACACAATTACCTAATTTAAACTTTATAATGACAGTGTAGGCATGAAGACCAAACTCTTTATTATTTCTACTTTAAAATTACAGAAACCACACATCAACAGATAAGGTGTAATGTTTTAGTGCTTTCAAAAGGCAAATAATAAATATGGAATATACACAAGATTTCAGAGTCCATTCAAGATGTTTTTATATTAGCTGGCCTTGACTACAGCCACCAAACGTCAGACGGTTTAATCTTATGCTCTTTGTAGAACACAAGACTTCATGTCACAATTGGTCTTCTACAGTTCCATTATATTTCCAGTTCTTTCTCTGTAATCAAACTTATTTATGGGGCCATCACAGATAAGCAGATTCATGTTGAGATCGTCTCCTAATGTAAAGACACTCTTAATGGGAAATATTCTGGTATCTGAATTTGATACCTGTATCTAGTTTAGTTCTTGATCTTTCACATTATAATAAATGACATTTCTCTTTGCTAAACTATGATTTTGTAAATGTATGATGTCACAAAAGACCAGCTACTTGTTTGCCTTTCAAATAAATTTCTAAATTATTTGAACCATTACAGTTGTTAGTAAGCTATTTAACTTTTGATGCTAAAGATTAGTGGTAACTTTCAATCCATTTTCCCTCGGATGAATTGGAATTATAAATGGTTCGAAGTTCCACGTCCTTAAAAAAATCCTCATTGGTTTTGAGAAACACAGAATAACATCAGAGCTACATACATACTTTTCTCCTTCAGTAAACTAAAATAGAAACCAAAACAAATGGGAAAAAATGAAGGTCTTTTTATGTTCTTTTTGGAGCATAGGAATCAGTTACACAGTTCCAAAACTGCCGCTAGCTTCTGGGAAAGAGAGATTATATCCAGGCACAAAGCAATCTTCAGTCAGATGATCGGAGCATGCACCCAGCATGTGGACAAAGGTTCTATCTCCTGCAGGCCTGTAACAGCCCCCAAGACACTTCTTGCTAAAGAAAGCCACCTTCTTAGATTCTTAAATTTGTTTAATTCTTTCCCTTGTTAAGGATTCATTCTTATCTTGTGATGCTTGTATCCAAGGAAACAAACAATAAAGTGGGAGATACTCACAAATAAATTATGTGCTTGAAGAAAGTGTGGCTGTTTCTCTCCCTCCCAAGGGCAGGTCCTTTTAGGTATTGCTAACCTCACCCTCTCTCTACTGTTCGCTCTGTGCACTCCAGCATCGTTAGTCTCATTTCGTACTCCTAAACCTGCTGTCTTTCCCTACCCTTTACAGCTGTTCTTCTTTAACGGTAGAATGTAGATTTCACCGTGGTGTTACTTTATATTAAAAAAAAAACTGAAAATTTTACCTGAGCATGTAACTTATGGCTTATTAATAAAGTATTTTTTCTTGGTCTTCAGAGAAGAGAAATAATGATTGCCAAGGTTATTTACATAGAAAAAAGTTGACAGAGGGCTTTCTACTTGTCAGGCTCTGTTTTAGCATGTTACAAAGTGGGACTCACTTAATATTTAAAATACCTACTCAAGTATTCATTATTATTGTCCCAACTCAGCAAATGAGACTCAGAGATTCTCAGATGCTGAATACATTGCAGGTATTGGGTTCAGGTAAACACCAAGTAGAACAGTGAGAACAACCAGAGAGAACATTGCTCAGAACATCATGTAAGACATGCTGACAAATTGTAAATGGCATATGAATCTTCCTAAGAAATAGCAACCTCAAAACTGGTAGATTTTCTAAACATCTTAAGAAATAAGTCATAGTGAGATCTAGTTCTTACTGGTTTTATTCTATAGGTTCAATTCAATCAAAAACAAAATCTCAGCAGCCTTCTTTTAAACACTGGCAAACTGAATCCAAATCTACACAGGGAATCCAAAAGAAATGGAGAAAATGAGATTGTAGAGAATAACATCGAGGGCTGGGGATATAGCTCAGTGGAATAAGCGCTTGCCTAGCAAGCGCAGGATCCTGAGTTCGATCCCCAGTACCGCAAAAAAAAAAAAAAAAAAGAGAATAACATCGAAAGACTATGATACCTCACTTTGAAGTTCACTATGAAGCCACTGAACTAAAACCATGTGCTATTAGTAAAGATAGATATGTAGATTAATGGATTAAAATACAGAACCCCTAAGTGTTTATATTTCTCTTCAATTCAGTTTTGAGAATACACAAAGATAATTTAGTATTAAAATTATATCTACTAAACAAATATTAATGAAGCAACCTGAGAATTTCTCTCTATGGAAAAAAATGTTACAATCTCACTGATCTCACACCATACAAAATATTATCTTCAAGTAAGTTATGAATTTAAATTAAATTCTAAAACTATAAGCTAACATTCTACAAATAAAGTCTGTTTATATGGCAGCCAAAGCTTTCATTTCTAAAATTAAGTTAATTGGTACATTTCAGAGATCCATATGATCATATTCACAATAGAGAATTTGTACCTAAACATGATATATTTTGGTCCCTCTTTCTTTCCCAATTCCCTCCCTCCCTCCATCCTGTCTTCCCCTTCCTATTTACAAAGTTTTGTTTCCATTTTTCCATTTCTAAGTTATTTTTTCCTTTCCCCTTTTCCATTCCCTGGTCCTTTTTTCCATTTGAAAACATGAAGAATTGAAGGAAATCAGCCCTCCCAAATTTAAAGACTTAATCCAAAAATAGGCATTTGAGAAAAATACATAATTCTCAGATGAAGAAATTCAAACAGCAAATAAATGTATCAAAAAGTCCAAAGACTTCTTAACTACAATTAATAAACATTTACTATTAAAGAAAAAAGTTATTCAATTGGAATCCATGAAATTTAAAAACTTCTGCTCTTTGCAAAACATATTTGAGGGAGGGTTATAAGCGAAGAAGGGGAGAGGAAGTGGAAGTAAAAAAAAATTAAGATGTGTTATTTGTTTGTACCAACTCCCTGAAAAGGATGTAATCATTGCATACTGCAAAGATGCACTAAAAAGTAAAGTAAAAGCACTGAAAGCTACAGACTTAAGAATAAAATATTGCTAAACTATATAAATTAGAAGTTACTAAAATATATACCATATGAATTGTAATTATACATTAATACAGCATGTTCAACATACATAAAATGTATCTATAAAAGTGTGAAGACATATAAATAATTAGAACACAAACATCATAAAATGAATAATACTTTATACATTGTGACACGTCTGACCCTTGAAGAATCCATACAAGGTAATCATTATTGTTATCCCAATTTCATAGAGAACAGATACACAGAAGTTGAATAACTTGTTTGAGACAATGTAAATAATAAGGATGACAAGGAGAACAAACTGAGGCAGAATAGAAAATCTATAAATAGGTGCACGTATTAATAAATGCAGAATGTTCTGTGTAGCCATGTTGCACGACAAAATATAAAAATACCTAAATACATCTTAAGAGTGCTTGGCATTATTTTTCATTAGGAGAATGCAGATTTAAACCACAACCACCAGAATTATAAAGAGTGCCAATGTAAACATTCACACGGATGTGCAGAAGGTACTCATAACTTCATTTAGTGCAACGCTCTGCCACAGCTAGAGTGGAGCTTACCTCATACCTGAGGGAAACAAACACAGCCGAGATGGAAAGCAAAAGAAGAATGAAAATGTATTACAGGACAGAAACAGTCGGTTGCCTTGAAGGCAGAGCAGCTAAGGATAAAAGAACACAATTGGCAGCTCTTCTGAAAGGACAGCAGACTCAGCCCTTGGGATTCTCCACAGAAACATATGTGCACCTTGAAAGAACTGTGTATCTGGGATCTCTGTGATGTCTGTGGTACTTGTTCATACTAAGTTGAATAATGTTCATGTGGTATCAGCTTCTAAAATAATGTGAGAAAGAGAGAGAGAGAATATTTGATATCTGGGCCATAGAGCGTTATATCTGACTATTACAACTGCTCTCATTGTACAAGTGAAGAAGCTCAGGGTTTAAAATCTGAAGGGCTTTTCTCAACATTGCTTCATTAGAGACTAATCTGTGTATTCTGTTTCACCGAATTCATGGACCTGTTGAGGGATCTCAGTTTCACCTAACATGTCAACTCTCCTACCTCTATTCTGTCGATGTGAATAGAGATGATCTATGCCTTGTAGCTGTCATTATTATTTCTTATATGTTCTTGAGGAAACGGGAATATTCTTAGCAGTGAACTGAAAAAGAAGCATCATTTATTACTAATACAGATGTGAAAATAGTGGAGTCTCTCCTCTCCCTTAATACACACAATAAATTCTTTTCACACATATATATATATATATATATATATATATATATATAATTTTGCTTGAGAAATTTATGAATTAATAATATTTGTAGAGAAAATGTCTGTGACATTTGTAGTAAGCTGTGCTTGTGTCAACTAGAGCATCTCTTTTATGTCAGTGACAAGAAAGAGGATTTCCTACAGCATCTTTAGTATTTCATTTTGAAAAATCTAGAAGCTTCTGTATTTCATAAGGAAGGAATTGATTTTAGGGATTTTTGACACATAGTAGGAAAATATGACAAATTTGATGAAATGGATGGTTTGCTTATGACTAATTTTATAATATTATTTTGTAATGATATTAAGTGTATATCCCTCCCATTATAATTTTACCTTCTTGACATTGAAAAGCATCCTTAATGGTCTTTGCACAAATACTCACCTGTACATATAAAAGAGTTCACTTGTTTTTCCTCTCTATTTTTATTTAGATTGCAGAAGTGTAGGAATCCATGTGGAGATTTGCAAAAACAAAATAGCTTGCAAAATTACACTGGGTCAATTTAGGGTTCAATGCAGTCGAATGGTAATGCTTTTAGACATATACCTTCAGCTAAATGCATACTTTATCTAATGATTGATTATCTATAGTATATTGTTGCAATAATAATTCATCCATTCTTGTCACCTTGTATTGAAGCCCCTGTGTGGTCCACACACATTAATTCTTATATACTGGTATTTGGCTAGTTTGGGCCAGTAGGTTCAGGGTAAGCAGAAAATAAAGAGCTCTACAAAGTGTTCTAACACTGTCTTTGCTCTATTGCTCTTGTGTGAGCATAAACGGCCCTGTTTGCTGTAAAATAAGAGAGCAGGTGAGACAACTTCCATTTCCCCCAACCCTGCTGAGTAGAGATGTACACACCAGTGCCGCACAACCCGCCACTCGCCAAGACTGTGGGTGAACCTCCCTGAGGCTGAGTGAGCTGGAACCAAGTAAGGAAAACCAACCTAGTAACATCATCAAAATGCCAAGCTGCAAAGATGTGACAGTAAATGCTGCTCTTTCGCCCTTTTGTTTCAAATGACTTGTGATGCAATTAGCATTATCTGAATTATTATCTCATATACCAAATTATACATTAGAGTGATCGCTCACCTATCGCGGGAGTTATGTTCCAGAGGTCCCTGTGATAGGTGAAAACCAGCGAGGTAGTGGTGTTATATTTATTTTATTGTTGTATATATATTAAGGCTTTAGAAACCATCCCCACACTCCTGTAAATCCTTCCCACACTCCTGCGCGCCTCCCTGGGGAGACCCTTCTTCCCAAAGCCTTGGCTTCCAGCTGGGGCGACGCCTGGGGACGCCCTGGTGAACTCCAGGGGTGGACGGCGCAGGTGCGGATGGAGGCGGGGAGTGGGCCACGGAGGAGTGGGGAGTGGGGTACTCAGGACCCAGCCGAGCCACGAAGCCGCTGCAGCCAATCCCACACCGTTCGCCCCTGCCAGGCCGGTTTTTGGTGTGGTCCGGGTGGTGCTGTGCTCACTCCTCGCTTGTAAGCAGCGCCTACCGCGTCCTCGCATGTCCAGCCGGTCCGGACGGCAGGAGTGGGGTACTGCATTTCCATTTTGTACGGAACGGTAGTCATACCCTGATGAAATACATACTGTACAGTATTTTATTTCGATTTAATATTCTTTTAATATGTTTGAATTAACATTTTAAAATATTTTTATATTTTAAATTTTTAGGCAAAAATAATTACAATCATAAATATAAATATCTATATACCATAAAATCCCACAATATAGAGAAAACTCCGTGATGCAGAATTAGATGCAGATTTTTTTTAAAAACCCATGACACGGTGAAGAAGTGAACCACGATATAGTGAATGACAACTGTTATTTCTGTTAGAGAAGAATTTTATTTGTCACGCCTATTTTATATCTCCAGAATCAAGATAGTATCTGTCACAGCAAACATAGCAGATTTTCAAAATATTTTTGGTGAAGAAATTACATAATAGAATCGATGTTCATTATTCTGGCTTCTGAAGATTCTCCCCTGTCACAGTGTGGTCACTGGCCATGTGCTTAGTATGTCTTCCTGGCTGCAAATCCTGTGTTAATTTCAGAAATGGTGCGGGAGGAGTGTACGTGGCTTCTTAGTTCACTCTTTTCTGTCATGTTCCTCCTCGGTAGGACAGGATGGAGGTGGAGAGTGACTTGCTCATTGCTACTGAATGAAACGAGCAATGCTTTTCCTTCAAGGACTGTGTTGATTGAACAGTGTAACATGTGAGTAAATTAATAGTTTATTAAGTATTCGTCATAGTGTATTCTCAAAAGTATGGATAACTTATACAAGTACATAATAGTTTAATCATTGTATTTTTGGAGAAGATAACAGTTTGAATAGCTAAATTATTTGACATATAAATGTATGGAATGCTAATGTTAATCTTTTGATCTTTTTAGTTAAGTTTTATATGAGTGGTTACAGGATGTGAGCAGCTGCCTCATTATCTGTCCTGGTGGCAAGAGTACACCAAGAAGAATTTTTGGCAGCTCTCAACTACCTTTATTGCTGTCTTCTGCAGTAGAATGTGAAGCAGTAGTGTCCTGCTTGTAAGACCCTGATTTTCGCATAAGAGGGCTGTTTAATGTTGGGATTTGGAGAGATTGTAGCTTAATTTGAAAGCATTTATTTTCTGAAGACATGTGTAAATTCTTTGTGAAGTTAATACTCACCTCACCTAAGGCTTAGGTTTGAATTAATTTATATTTGAAAGGTAACAGATATAGAAACTCCTTACAGTGGAAGATAATCCAAGCTATCATTGATGAAAAAAACCTTCCTTTGATATGGGTGAGATTAATCAAAGTGAGAATTTAGGGGAATCCCAATTTAACTACCACATTATGAAAATGGAGATTGCGTGGAATCCAGAGGCCCTTCTAAGATTATCCACTGACTTCTTCCTAAAGTGTCAAAGGCATACAGCTGAGTGCCCATTCATTATCATTAGTCATAGCCAAGTAACTTGAAATAGTACAAATTCTCACCAGTAATAAGAGAGACAAGTAGTTGCACAATTATCAAATGACTTGTAAGGCAAAAAATACACAGAAAATGCATACTAGAGGTATCCTATATGCTAATCTATGTAATAAGTAAATAAATAATAAAAAGCAAAATTAGCGTTTGACATGGCGTTTAGGGAGGAAGCAAGAAAGAAGGAGGGTGGTTAGGAGAAACAGGCTGGCACATTCCATTTGTATCATATTTCATAGCATCTATTGCCTTTTATCTTTGAATTGGTACATGATGCTTACATTCCTCTTAGGACCTGGGTTCATGTGCTTCATAAGCCTCGATCCTTTTAATCCCCACTCCCTTCTAAACTTCTTCCCTCCCTTCATCTCCTCCTCCCACTTTCATTATTGTTATGTTTTAGCTCATATTAGCAATCAGGGAATGATTGCATTCGTTGTGGGTAGTTGGTCCACATAAGTGACACAACTTAAATCTTCCCAAATCTCCTTCCTCAAACCCCACAGTCCCCAGTCTTGGTCTCTGGTCTTTTTCCCATTTGTGAAAGGTCTATCCATTATTTTCATTTCCTTCTGTAGTCATCGTTGGTTGCATTCATCTTTGTCATTTTAGGAAATACCATGTTTTCTTTTAGTTTTAAACACTTTTCTATCATTGTCACTCTGTGCTTACACAGACAAACCATAGCGTTCATAGAGCTCCGTACTTCTCAAAAAATTAAATGAAAGTAGACATGGTTCATTGCTGATAATGGTGACAAGCACAAGAGAGCAAAAGTTAAGACGACAGAGTATGTGAGCAGAGCTGTAGTTTTGTGGGATATTCGCAAAGGCTTGACCGGGAAGACCTCTGGGAGGAGATGATCACTGAGCGAGGGAGCTGCGCTCCCGGGTATCTGAACTAAAACCAGTTGACTCAGCAAGATGTAAGAAGCGGCACTGAGAACACACCTGAAGCGTGAGTATTGGGGGGTCAGCACAGAAACTGCCACGGCTGGAGGAGACTGGCAAGGGGCAAGAGCAATAGATGGTGAAGGCAAAGGCGCGCTGTGCAGCCAGTGCACACAGGGTGGTAAAGACTTCCAATTGTGTTTTGAATGAATGCAAAACTACCTGAGGGTTTTCAGTTAACGACTGATGTGAGGTGTCTGTCGCTGAAAAACGTCACTCTTACTACTGTGGTGAGAGTTGATTTCAGGCTGACAATGCCAAGCACAAAAGAAACGAGGACGGGAGAACTGTTACAAAGACATCGCAATACTACACAAGAAAGAGGATCTGACTCACTCTAGGGACACGGCAAGGGAAGAGATACAGAAAAGGTCAAGTTCTGGTACATTTTTGAAGGTAAAGTTGAAAACAATTTCTGGTGAACTGAATTTGATATTGAAAGTAAAGAGGTGTTAAGAAAGAACCACACATTACTTTGTGATCAACTAGATTTGCCTCCTGACCTGGAATGAGAAGAGCATCAAGAATGTTTGGGGGAAATATAGAGAGCGTATCGGATTTAACGACGTCACTCAGACACATATACAAGGATGGGTAAATGAGAGGCAATGTGTCAGGGGCACAAGCCCCTGCCTGGCAAGCTCAAGGAACTGAGGTTGACTCCTTTCATCAAAAAAGGAAAGACATAATGTAGAAGACTGAGCCACAGCATCAGTGATCTTGGAAGAAATTAAAAGGAGAAACTATTCTAAAATGGAAAGATTAATAACCCAGATCTAATGCTCCATATAAATATATCGAAGTTCACATTATGTGAGAGGTATTGATTTCTGCAATTTCGAGGTAGACACAAGGATAAATAAACGGATACAGAGCATTTTCATGGGAGTAAACGATGATCTTATATGAAAACGTAATGAACCAGAGAAGGATTAGTTTGGGTGATTCGGGGACGAGGCAAAGGCTTCTTTGATAGTTTCCCAGGCCTGAGTAAAGGGCCACAGTGCAGTGAGCCCAGAGTCTTCGCCTACACTTGGCCAGAACACACACAGCCTGGGGGTTATGGGACAGAGACCGTTTAAAGTGCACAGTTTCCGACCCTCTGTCTCTCTGCTTTTTGCTCACAAACTGTTTCTTCGTGGTTGCATGATTTCCTTTGCCTTGAGGTCTGCAATATAATGTTATTTTTTTCTTTTGTTCCTCCTCAAAATCCCAGCTCAGACAGCTGTTCCTCTAGGAGAACCTCCCTCATTCCAATAGAATTTGCCCAATTTAAGATTTTCTCTGCGTGTTTGCTGTAACAGTATTTTGTTTCTTTTTCTTTCACTTTAGACTGTTATCTATTGGATTTGATTGAATGATAAAATGTCGTATCTCCATATCACCACTCCTGAGCACATAATTAACAATTCTTGACTGTAAGAAAAGTGATTTTACAGGACTTAACTAAAAAGTGTGTGTATACATTTCTAGTGAGACTAGTGTGAGTGCATAGAATCACTCTAGGAAAATTTAAAATTAATCAACATGAATGTTAAAAAATAAAGCCTCTCTGAAAATTTCCTATCTTTAGAAACAGTGCTGAAAATTTTCATTTCACAAAGAAGAGGTTTGCAAAAAATTTAATTCACAAATAGGTTCTTTTTTAGAACAATTGATAAAATAAATAATAGCTAATCCTAAAACTTAATGAAAGATGAGTGGGGCTCAGAAGATAGAACAGGTCTCATATCTTTAGTAAGAAGAAAAGATAGAGAATGGGAAGGGAGAGGAAGATGGGAAAGGGACAGACAGTCACCTTCACTAAAAGAAAACTGAGTCAGAAATAAATACACATGCCATAAAGACCCTGACTCAAATAAAATAAAACCAGAACACTTAGTTCAGATACTGTATATTCAATGATGCAAATAAATTCACATTAGCAGGATACTTATATTGATACAAGGATTTACTGTTATTCATTTGCTGCATTTACTAATTTGAAGTTCTTCACCATAGTCTAGACTCCCTTCCATCACTCGGGAAGCAGGAGTCTGAGAGAAGTCCTCTTTCCTTTCTGCAGAGAAGCTCATCCTGAGAGTTGCCTTATCTGAAGACTTTTGTGAGCTGAGGAGCAGATTAAGGGTCAACGCCAGAGATTCTGAATTCAGATTCAGAATTCCTCATACAGGAGAGACAGACACACATGGATTCCTGAAATGCTTTTGGGAAAAAGCATTTTTGAAAAATAATGAAAAATGGATGGCCAATATACCTGAGTTTTTCCATGTATGGATGTTAAAGTGAGTGAAATAGGTAGATAATAAAATTTAAAAATTTAAAGCTGGTAAGATTGATAACTCCCAGTGAAATTTTAAAAGGTGGGAGTTAACAGTTCCTTTGAGGGAATTACAGTGGGCTGTTGAATCAGAATTAACTATCATGACTAAAAATGTAGCACAGTCTTAATATTACCTTTTAACACTATAATTTATTACATATATACATAGTCGTTTATATATATATATATATATATATACATATATAATTTATGTGCATGCATAATTTTCCTAAATAAGGGCATATGTATAGGTATAGTTAATACAAAAGGCATTTAGTGGTTTTGTATATGCCTTTGGGGATAACACAGAACTGGTTATGCCAATGATCATGCTGAGACAGTGCTGAGTTCCAGCCCAAGCCAATCTGCAGACAGCACTGCTGAAATCTTCAGGATTCATTCCTTCTTGTCCCTTCCTGTAAGTTTGAGGCTCACCAGAGGACAAGGCACTGCCCTAATAAGGCCCACCTCACCTCCTTCTGAGGAGCTGACACTTCTGTTCCTGTGAATTTGATAGTTACAGTTGACTTATTTTTGGCAATTAACAATCTATGAGCAGATTCTAGTGGCTGGGATAATTGTCAAAATGATATCAAGAGTGAGTTGGGCATGGTTGCACTTTTTGTCACATCATTAATTTTCCCGTGTAGTATAATAAAATGATTAGAAATGATTCTCACTTCTTTCAAAATGATAAACAACAAAAGTAAAGGGCAGCAAGGAAGAAACAGAAGAAATCAACCTTCCATTTTTCACCACGGCGTGTTCTTGGTATCAGCACAGCTGCCGCTGCAGGCAAAGCCTGTTACAAATGCAAGGAAACCCATTTCCCCCACAAATAATGCGTTCACTCATTTCACAGTGCTTAAAAATAAATCATACTGCAGGAGATTCTTTGGGGCTTCACTGAACCAAACCTGGACTTCTTACACATAAACTCAGATTACTGACCACAGCAGAGGTAAATTGAGCAAAAACTCTTATGAGTTTTGTCTTCTCCTTTTCTTTTATAAAACTTATTATTATTATACCTCTCACCTCATATATAATTCCTGAATGATTATATCATATTTTATGAGAGTTAAAAGTAGGATCTGCAACAAAATTTACCATCTTAGATGCAATTAAAAATGTGGGCTATTCAAATACTCTCTCTATGGACTTGAAGGAAATGGGTTTTGAAGACAGAAGTACTTCTTAAGGGTCTCCAGAGAAACAGAACAAGCAGACAGTTGGAGAGCGTGGGGGTGCTGGTATGCATGAGACAGATATGCAGAGGTGAGGGACTTTTGGAGCTACACACCCAAAACCTTCAATAATGCATGGTTAGAGATTAAAGAACCTACAGGACCATGGGTCCCGGTAGGGTTCAGCACCATGCCTCAAGGCATGTGTGCTCTGGACTTTGTCCTCCCCACATTCTGACTGCTCCCAAGGTTTGTCTGTAAATAGACTTTCCCTGTCCTTCCCCTGTCCCTGGCATGAGCTTCTGCCCAGACATCCTTCTTTTTTTAATCCTTGTTCCTTGCCTCTATCAATAAAAGGCCACCAAAGCTTCAGTTTGGGGAGGTCACTGCAGACTTTCTAACACTGAGGCATCTCGGTTAATGGCAGGCCCACCCCCACCCCAGGGGCCCGTTGCAGTATGGATTGGGCATTGACTCCAAGTAACTTCTGTTTCATGCTTTGTGCCACGCCATCATCGCCCATGATGGAGGGACAGGTGGGTAGATAGAGGCCTGGATGGATAGATGTGTATGCAGATGTAAAAAGAGATTTATTCAGTATTGGGGTACACTTTTAAGAGCGAGAGTACTCAGTATCTGCTGACTCTAAGCTAGACCCCAAGAAAGCTGATGGAAGAGTGCTGACTTGAACAGAAGTCCTAAATGTTAGAGGCCTCACGGTGAAGGTGCGAGGAAGAGGAGTACTTATACAGATGTGCAGGGGGAACAGATGCCCAGTTCAAGTACAGAACAATTTTATGCTATTCAGACAGCAATGGACTGGCTCACATCCACCCCATTGGTACTCTGTACTTAGTTACTGATGAAACACTATGCTTTTCCAGAAACACCTTTACAAACACACCCAGAAATAATGTTTTACCAGCTAAATTTTACTCTGGTGAAAACGGTACATAAAATTATTCATTGTGAGAGTATAAGAAAAAATCCTTGATTTCCTATTTTTGTGACTTTTGGCAAGTTACATAATTTCTCTTAATTTTCCTACAGTGTAACAGAAAAAAAGAGTAGACAGGAAAAGAGAAAACCAGATACAGTTATTGATGTTAGATTTGTTGTGTAACTCTTAGAAATCAAAATTGTCCCCATCTATTTCTTTAGATTTTACTGTTGCTTTTCTTCTTTCCCATGAAGCAGTACATGGAATCATTTGCTGAGAAAGAAATGGTGAGACTTACAGGAGGCTTGAGTATATTTGAAAGGGATTCAATATTTGTTGTGGCAAAGAAAAAATAAAACATCTGCAACGAAGGATTTGCTCATTGATATTGAAGGCTCAGTTGAGACCATTGATGACAATGTACAGGTGGAGATATATTTAATTAAACATACGTGGTTTCATCTTCCTCAGAAATACTCTGCAAGGCATATCTGGGCAAGAGAAGGTAGATGGTGTGTCATCCAGGTTAAGCATCTTGCTATGTGACATAGTGAAAGGACAGAGGACGGACAGACTTAGAATTTAGAAAAGAGTGACCGCCATGACAGTGATGTGTCAGAACTATGCACACACAGAAGTCAGCAAAATAATGACCCAAGGACTTTCCTTTACAGTTGCAACGGCCATACAATTAGAGAAAAGAGGAAGGAAACTAAAATCATAGGTCAGAATGCTAAGTTTTTGTAAAATCATAGGGAAGAATGCTAAATTTGTGTTTTTGTCTTTGTTTTGGCAAAAATGGTATAACAACAAAGACTTCAACCACAGCCTGAAGACAAACCTTTTAAGAGGCAGGTAGCAATTTATCACAGGTGGCACAAATTTTCAAATATGGGTAAATTAACAATGGGTATTACTTTAAAAATACTGTATGAGAAACTTCAAAATACGTGGAGTGCTGTGTGTGAAGGTGAACTGTGGTTTTAGGTCAAAAAGTTTTAATTTATCATATGGTTTCTCTTATATGTGAAACTTAAATTATACATACATTAAAAACTAAACTAAAAGATAATTGGAAACAGGGAGATATATGTTTCACAATAAAGGAAGGGAACCAAGAACTGGGGGAGAGATAAAAAAAGAATTAAGGTGTGCTGTGCACATATACCAACCCCATAGGATGATGTGTGTACTGTAGGAGTGTACTAATAAAATGAAAATTTAAAAAGGTCCAATTTGCTATTTATTTCTGACATTGTCTTATGCTGCAGACATTAGGAAAGTGAGTGTTTTTCCTTCGCCTTAGTCTCCTAATCTCTAACTAGGAGCGGGGGTGGGGGTGTAGATGTAGAGGTTATTTCTGCACCATCATCTCGGTGGGTTCAGACTCTGAAGCTGTATTCTTGAAATTCAAATTTATTGTTCTCTTTGCTATAGCACAATACACTGTGGTTAAACATCCAGAAAAAGGAATAAAAATTTACAATTCATATTCTGGGGCTTGAGAAATTCAACAAGATTTATGTTAGTTCTTATCTCTACCAGCTGTCTTTGAATCATAAGGCTAAACACAGGCAACAGTTTGCTTGGATTTTCCATTTTGGTTGCTTAAAACATATTGTGAGGAGTTTCTGCACTTCGGTTTATAGCACAGATCAGTTGGTGGCAGAGACTAACTGTTCCCTACAAAGACTCTAAACAAGTACTAGACACTTCCTCAGTTTTCAATCAACTGTGGTACATGTTTAAAATATAGTTAAAGCAACAGCAAAACTAGAAAGATGGCAGAAAGGAAAACAAGATCTAGGCAGGGACACTTTGCCACAGGAAAAAAAAAAAAGAAGCAGATGGTGAAACATATAACTGGTACAAATCAGAGGAAGCCAGGGAGGTAGAGAGCCAGCACGGTGAGGGCAATTCTGGTAAAAAACGCAGGCGGATTGCTTAGCGCGACTGGTGCGGCAGCAAGATTTTCGACACAGTCATCCTGGAAGAATGCCCATCAGGGTATTCAGACGACAAAGAGGAGCAGTGAGAATGGACTGGTGGAAGGGTCACTGTACAGCAGCCGCTTTACCACTTCTCAAGGCCTCTCTTCCTGATAATCGATGACTGAGTCTCAATATCCCACTCTAGATACTTGTTAAATAAATACGTACAATAAATCTAGATATTAACTAAATCAGTGCTACTGTGATTACACAAAACCTCTGTATTTCTTCCAATTTCCCATATACATTTCTTTATTTCTTTTTTTTTTTTTTGGTACTGAGAATCGAACTTAGGACCTTGTCTGTGCCAGACTGGCACTGTGCTGCTGAGCTATATACCCAGCCCTACATTTCTAGATGTTAAAAGCATTTGATAACTGTACTTAGAGCAACACATACATGTTAGCAATTTATAACTTGCTTAAAGTTACTACAAGAACCAAAAAATCAATACATATAAAGAAGGGTTCATTAATTTAACGTTTTAAAAGTAGAATATGCTAATCGAAAGTTTCAGCAGCCAGTAAAATACACTGAAGCAGCCCACACTATATTGGTATGAACAAGTGAGGCACTCTTGTGTCGCTGTCACCAGCCTGTCTCCACCACTGGCACCAAGTAAAGTGATTCCTGCAAAGTCAGAGACCGTGTCTATTTCACATAATGTTAAGCAAATTTTTAAACCTCTAATATCCTCGTCAAGACTATCTAGAGTTAATAATGCTTCCTTCGATGCAAAAACAATGTAAAATGCATTCAATGTTTTCTCCAACTTATTTGAGTGAGATTTGGAAAAATTTCATCTCTGACTCCACATAATACAGAACTGAAGGTTTTATATCTCCAGTGACTACAAAGAACCAGAACAAAGTAGTCCCTGATGACTTACTATACCATTCTATAGAGACCACACCTGTACTATGATCTAAATGCTAGCTTTAAGTAATATTGATTTTCCAGTACCGTTTGCTAATTAATAGAGAGAGTTAACCATGGCTTTGTTCAATTTGGAATTTCTCCACTAATATATAACCAAAATTGAAATTTGCTCAGGCAAGGCGAGGAGAAGACTGGATAACCTGAATTGATTTTGTCTTTCTCTAAGGAGAATAACACTTTCTTCTTTAGAACCTAACTCACCTTACAAGAGTAATTAAGTATTCTTCAAATCTTGTCTTTTTAGTTGTTTCCTTAAGAAGTAGGGATACATTCAAATAATTCTCCAATTTATTTATTCCTTGTTTCAAAACCGTTCATTTCATTTGTCCTGCTGGTTTCTCTTTGTTCATGGGAAATAAAATTTTGTGCTATCATTTGTTTGTTTCTGCTGTGTGAGGGAGAATCTTCTTGTCTTTGTCTTGTAAACTAAGTAGCTACTTTGAAGACAGTGACACAAAGTGTGTGAACCACTGTTTTTCACTTCTCATTTGGTTATGAACTTGCATCTTAGCTTTTCATAAAATAGAAATTTTAAAAAGAATAAGTAGAGATCCGGGGAAGATGGCGACCGGGTGAGCAGCAAGGGAGCGAACCTCCTTAATAAACACCACCAGCTCGAGACAGACTTGGTGAGCGTGAATGCCGGAACCTCGGCTGGGAAGTTTAAACTGGGCGTATTTCTCTGAGATGCCGGGGGAGATGTGGTAGGGCGGACCAGGCTGCCGGGGCGAGACGTGGGAA
>PVLD010014641.1:16762-51672 GCA_004027595.1 Dinomys branickii | reverse complement strand
TTCAGATATTTTTCCCTGGATGGAGATTTTCCCCGACTCAGAAATCGCGCCAGCCGGTCGCTGTTGCTCCAGTTCGCGCAGCGCTGGCTGCGGGGGCGGGGTTCTGAGCGGGATCCCGGAGCGCTGCCCGGTTTGGTGCAGTTTGTCCCAGTAGCGCGTTCTCTGTCGGGTTCAGGAGCTGAAGCTGTTCTTCGCTCCACACTCGCTCTCTCGGCTGGTCGTCTTCTTCCCGGAAGTCCTTATTTCTGTCTTCATATTGCTATATTTCATTGTTTGGGTGGTAATCCTCTGGGAGGTTCTCTCTCTGCTGCCTACCCGGTCGCCATCTTCCCGGAAGTCTCTCATGAGACCCTATTTCAAAAAGACTTTGAAAACCTGCTCTATGAAGTCCTTAGACAGGAAAAGATTGCAGAGGCAGATAGAAAATAGAAACATGTTGGCCTAGACATACCCGTGTGTCACTATTTGATTTAACACATTTTACTTCTTTTACATTCTGCTTTTTATTGCCTAAAATCACTTTCCCTCTTTTTTTTTGTTACATTCCAAAATTACTTTTCAAACGGGGAGCGATTTGTAAGTTAAACTTGTTTACTCATAGCAGTGGAGGTTGCTATGAGTGAGTGTCCATTCATATGTACTTATTTGTGGGTCATTTCTGTAGTTTTGAGTCACCAAATTGGAGAATTGTCCCAGTGGGTACCTACAGGATGAATGGATGCTACTGAAGAAGAAAAGATAACAGAGGAGATGTTAGAGGTCCTGGAAGACAGACGCGTAAGCTTCCAACTTGACGTTTTTCCTTGTGGTTGACGGTCATTATTTCCTGGAAAAAATTGGTCTGTGTCTGGTTCTCCTTATACAACAGTGCTTAGGTATATGCTATGACTCAGAACTCCTTGTTGTCTTAGTGGACTTTAAAATATATCGGACACTATGACGTCAGGTTTTCCCCCCAAGTAGTCTATAGATTGATGTGTTTATGAAAGTGTATTGGAGACCCCTTCACCACAGGGGAGCCACAGCACCACAGTTACTCCGAGTGAGGCTCAGCGTGTGTGTCAAAGTTCCAGATCTCCAAACAGGATATTGCAATTTAAACAGTTCCCTTGGGGAAAGGGAAATGGTCATGGTGTTATTCTTTAACCGTGACAAGCTTTGAAACAACTGAATAGAATACTTCATTCAGAAACCTAATGAACTGTGCTGTAAATGCTATTGAAACTTCAATTTCAAGAGAGGACGTGGTTATTAGGCAGTCATTTTCTCAAGGGCACACAGGTTTCTCAAGGGTTATTCACACAACAGCCTCTTGAATGCCTATAACTCTCAGCCCCATGTGGTGTTTTAGAAATAGAATATCCACAGTGAACACACTTAATACAGATTTTTAGCGCAATATGAGTATTTCAAAATCCTTATGTTCCTAGGATGCGAACTTCTTTGATAATAATGAATGAATTTGTCACTGAAATTCCACCAAACTTAATATTTGTATTTCTTCACTCCTTTAGGGCTGGTCACCTATGTTGAATAGTGAGAAAGACTTTTGAGAAAGACTGACTTGTGCTGACTGTGTGTACACTGGCAAATAATTAGATACAAATTTAGGTGAAAACTTTTTGCACAATATAGTTTCCTTTTCTTTGGAAGCACTAAGCTTTACTCAAAAATTCATGAGTTGTCCTAATCCATCTCCTGAATTTGTATTGCCTGACTCACTTTAGGAGTAAAAATAAGCAACCTGATGAAACCTGCTGCCACAATTAAAATATGTCCCAAGTGGCGAGAACTATTTTTACCTCTAAATATGAAATACACCATGTAGTCAGCTTTCCTTCTACCACCTCTTCATCACACAAGTTGCTCAGATCAAATTAAAATCATCCAGAAGAGACAGTAGAGGAGAACAAGTCACAGATCCCAGGAACGACGGCCCATAGTGTGCAAGCCAAGGTTCTAGTCTCCTTTGGGACACAAAAAGAACCGAGAGGATGGAGAGCTTTCTCCCCACTGTTCTTCCTCAAATACTATCTTATTATTTTTTTAGGCTTTAAAAACCAAATTGCAATTTCTTTCCTTTTATATTTGACCTGGTCAAACATTTTTAAGTCCTCTCCTTCCTCTTTCTCCTCTTCTAAATCTCCTCACCTTCTCTTTCTACAATTAAAAGGGAAACATTTCTCGCTTTATGTTCCCCACTGCTTCCCTTGCCTTCAGTTCTGCTGCCTTCATGAATCCTTTTTTTTTTTGTCTTTTTGAGACAGGGTTGTCACTATGCAGTGCAGGCTGGCCTTGAGCTCACTTTGTAACCCAGGTTGGTCTCGAACTCACAACAAGCCTCCTGCCTCAGCCTCCTGAGGGCTGGAACTACAGGTGTGCACCCCCACGCCCGACTTCTGCTACCTTCATGCACAAGAGAATTTTGATATCATTTGTTAAGATCATGTGAGATTTTGACATCTTTCCACAGGTCAGGCCTATATGCAGTTGTATAGTATGAGCTGTATCTCTTAATTATACAATTTGAATTTCATGGAAGAAAACTTTGCCTATTTGCTCATAATACAACTGCTTGTCTCAAAGTTCTTAAGCGAGTACCCTCTGTGATGAGAAATTCAGGTTTTTCCTGAACTAATTTTGTTTGTATTTCTTTTAAGTTTGACTGCCTCCGCCTCCTAACTGCTGGGATTAAAGGCATGCAGCACCACCCTGGCACTATTTCTTTGGAGCAGCATGAGAAATCTGATTCCATCATCTTTTAAAGTAAGATTTTTTGAAAGAAGAATTTTAAGGGAGAAAAACTGATCTTGCATGTGTCCATGAAAACATATTTGTAAAACATAAGCTAAGAATTTAAAATATGTCTATATGGTATTTATTTTCTACAGGCTTATTGGAAGGTAGACCTGAAAAATCAAATAAAACATGAAAAAGCCAATGTGAGAAGAGGTACAGGTGCCTTGTGGGAGTTTTGCTTGAACAGTTTTTCATTAAAGATTTCCCCTGCAATTATAGGGTGGTAAGAAGAAGGGTGGGTGTGTGACACCCCCTGCTGACCTGCAGGAGAATGCTGTGTCCTCACCTTCAGCATGGACCTTGCAGGCCGAGTCTCCAGGGCTTTCTCACCGGTCCCTCTGATGACCGGAGACACATTATGTTTTCACTCAGATTACAATTCAACTGGAAAATGTAGAAAATCTTAAAAAGTTCATCTGAGATTCTGCCTGATTCTTATCCTTTACTAATACTTTTCTAACTCCAAAATTGCCTTATGCCATCTTGGAATTACCTTATACTGTCAGCCAGGAGTCGTTCTAAGCTATTTGTACGAAGAGTATCAGACCAATGTTACAAATACATAGAAACTAGGTTTAGTAAATATTTTAGAGAAAATGATCAATGTTAGCTTTAGGGAAACTAGCTTTTTGTTTATTGGCAAGACATTTAGTAGGTGGTGGGTAGCATACTGATGGGTCAGTGGGATGTGAGGGTCTTTTCAATTTTTTATGCTTGAAACTGGGTTCCAAACCTTACTTAATGGCCACTCGCATGGGGCAGCTCCGGACACAGAAGCCCTTCTGAATCACTCTTGGTAGGATTTGAGCTAATTCTAGGTGATCCTTTAATGGACACCGGCAAGATCATTTTCTGTCCCTTACAATTCTTCGTTCAATTCTCCATGCTCCTCCAAAATTAATGATTTGTGTTATACAACGTGTAAGCAAGTGACAAAGCCTGAACTAGGATTTGATTCTAGGGGAATATACACTTTTTAACAAGGGGAACTGGATCTTGCTAAAGTTGCTATTCCATCAGTAGCCATTTTTGGGGGGAGGAAGCTAAGATTTTTCCTTTTTTTAATTTTAAAAATTATTACTTTTCTTATTTTATTTTTCTTACTTGCCGTTTGAAGGATTTGGTGTTAAGAACAGAGAAAATTTCATTCTATTCTCAGCTCCATAAACATACTGACATTATTATGAGTTACCAGCGCATAAAACCTATATTTTAGACCTCATATCAGGGAGAATATTTATTCAATGTACTCTGCTGAGAAGAATTTTCATTTTACAGGCTCTTTGCGAGTTCCTCTTCCTCCATTTGGGCACATCCACGCTTCTCATTGACGTGAAAAAGACTTCAGATTTCAAGTAGCTCCGTGCACAGGATAGGGGTTGGGGTGTGGGAAAGGCCCGTATGTAATAGCCATTAACTAATACACTAGAGTTTTAAAATGTGACAGACAGATGACTGTATCCCCAAAATCCTGTCAGGAGTCTACAAGGCAAAATACTGTCTTAATATGGTAACACGACGCTGTACTTCCCTTGTCGCTCTCATTTCCATCTTTTCTCTTTTTTTGTGGGTACTTATCTGCAGCGTGTGACGGTCACGTTCCGCGTGGGGATTCAGTACACACGCGGAACGCTTCTCAGTGTTGTTCGCGTTTTCACTCCCTGTCCCGAAACCCTCGGCAAAGCCCTATTTCCCTGATGCCTCCTGTCTTTTGTTTTGATCTTTATGTTCCTACTCTGGGATCCTCAGAGCACAGAAACCATTCTGTATTTGAACTCGTGTGCCTCATTTATTTCATTTAACATTATGGTCTCAGAGTGAATCCATTTGCTTGTAACCGGCTCAAGTTTCTTCTTTTCTACAGCAGAGCAGTTTTCACTGTGTATAAATCTCACATTTACTTTATTCATCTTTTGATAAACATATCTAGTTCGCTAACTTTTAATTGTTATGAATTGGCTGCTAGGCACGTGTCACTATGATAAGATGTCGTTAGCTCTTCTGTGGGAACACCTGGAAGGGGAATAACGGGGTCACACGGAATTCGTAGATTGAATTTTTTGACAGAGCTCCCTGCTGGTATCCAGAGTAGTTGTGCTAGCTTACAGCACCTCCAGCAATGTAGAATGACTTCTTCCCCGCAGCTTCGCCAGCTATTATTTGGTTTCTTAATGATAGCTATTCCCTCTGGACTAATGGCCAGAGATGTTGAACATTTTTTCATGTCTTTATTGGCCATGCTTGTTTCTTCTTCTGAGAAGTGTCTGTTCCTTTCAGCTGCCCATTTTTGATTAGTTCTTTTATTTGGGGGAGGTCAGTTAGTTAACATATTCTAGATACTAATCCTCTCTGTGAGGAACAACTGACAGAATTTTTTTTCCCCACCTTGTAGGTTGTCTCTTCGCTCTGTTGACTGTTTCCTTTGCTGTGTGTCAGTTTGATATTATCCCATGTGTTAATTTTTGGCAATGCTTCATTTGCAACTGGGGTTCTGTTCAGAAAGTCCTTGCCTACAGTATGTCTTCAAAAATTTTAACTATTTAATATACCAGCAGATTGTTTTTGTTTTTATGTTTAGACTTTCCATCCATTTCTATTTTAGTTTAGTGAGAGATATGGAGAGAGATATGGATCTAGATTCACTCTTCTGCATGTGGATGCTCAGTTTTTCCAGCACCGCTGGTTAAAGAGTCTGTCTTTCCTCTAGCATCGAGATCAGATAGCTGAATGCACCTGGCATTGTTCCTATATCTTTTACTCTCTTTGATTGATTCATGTATATTTGGGGGCCAATATCATGCTGTTTTTCATCACTGTAGCTTTGTAATGTGAAATCTTGGATCGCGATGCCTCTTGCATTGCCGTTGTTGTCCAGGACTGCCTTTGCTATTCTGAGTCCCTTCTGGTTCCATATAAATTTTAGGATCATGTTCCCTAACTTTGTGAGGTATGTTATTAGTATTTTCATTGGGATTGCCCCGAATCTTTATGTCAGTTTTGGAAGTGTGGCCATTTTAATAATGGTTCTGCCTATCCAAGAACGGAAGATACCTTTCCATGTTTTGAGGTTCTCTTCGATGTCCTTTTGCAAAGCACTGTAGTTTTCACTGCAGAGGTTATTCACTTCTTTGATCAGGTTAATTCTTAGCTATTTAATTTTTCTTGATACTATGATGCTAATGTTTTGTTAATTTCTTTCTTGATGAGTTCATTATTGGTGCACAGGAATGCTACTGATTTGTGTTTACTGGTTTTGTATCCTGCTATGCTACTGAACTTGGTTATTAATTCTAGGAGTCTTTTGGTGAAATTTTTTGGGGCCTTCTTTATAGAGGATGAAGCCACCTGCAAGCAATAACAATTTGATTTCTTTCTTTTCTATACATTTCTTTTATTTCTTTCTCTTGTCTCATTGTTCTGGCTAATGTTTGGAGAATTATGTTGAACAGGAGTGGTAACAGTGGACATCCTTGTCTTTTCCTGATTTAGAGGGAAAGCTTTCAGCTTTTCTCTATTTAGTATAATGTTGCCATTGGTTTGTCATAAAAGGCTTTTATCAGGATGAGATGAAGTTTTTCTATATCTATTTTCTTCATCCTTTATAATAAAAGGATGTTGGATTTTTGTCAAAATTGTTTTTTCTTTATCAATTGAGATGATCATGTGGTTTTTGTCCAGGCTTCTGTTTATGGGATGTATTACACTGATTGATTAGCATATGTGAACTATCCCTGCATCCCTGGGATAAATTCTGCTTATTCCTGATGTATGGGCTTTTTGACAACTATATGTTGCACTCTGTTTGCCAGTGTCTTGCTGAGGAATTTTGTGTCTACGTTCATTAAAGAGATTGGCCTATAGTTCTCTTTTTGGGGTTCAATCTTTATCTGGTTATTGAATCAGGGTAATATTAACTTCCAAAAATTACTTTGGGAGTGACCGTTTCCTTTCAATTTCATTAAAGATCTTGAGTACTGGCACACCATCTTCTGTAAGCTTTGTGGAATTCAATGGTTAATCCATTGGTATCTGGGCTTTTCTTTGTTGGTAGTTTTTTTCTTATGACTGCTTCAATTTCATTGCCTGTCACTGAATTATAGTAGGAATATTTTTATATCTGGATTTAGTTTTGGTTATTTATATATATCCAAGAATTTTTCCATTTTTTCTGAATTATTAGCGAATAGGTTCACTCTGTGTGTGTGAGTAGGTTCTTAAAGTAGTTACTAATCTAGATTTCAGTGTTGTCCATTGTAACTTTGCCATTTTGTATCTGCTTACATTGATTTGAGTCTCTGCTTTCCTTTTTTGTGTCATATTGGCTGAGCGGTTGTCTATTCTGTAAGAAGCAGCTCTTTGCTTCATTGATTCTTTGTATTTTTTGTCTCAATTTCATTAATGTCTGATATGACCTTTAAAATGTCCTTGAGCTGGCTTTGGATTTGAATTTGGAGTTTTCTGGCTTTGCTGGGACCCAGAGGTGGGCTATTAGGTTATTTGTTTGGGCTCCCTCCAGTTTTCTAATGTGGGCATTCATAACTATGCACTTCTCTATTAATAGTTTGCTTTCATTGTCTTATAAGTTCTGGTATGTTCTCCTGGCATGATAACTTGCTTCTAGAAACTAATTTTTTCCTTGATTTTTGTGGTCACCCAGTGATTTCTCAAGAGGATATTGTTTAATTTCCATGCATTTGCATAATTTCTGTGGTTTCTTTTGACATTGATTTATAGTTTCGTTGCACTATGATTTGATCACATGTCTGGAATAATTTTGATTCTTTTGGATTTATTTAAGCTTGTTTCATGGGCTGCTATGTGGTTTATTTTGGAGAAAATCCCGTGTGCTGCTGAGAATGTATTTTGTTTTTCTTGGACTGAACACTGTGCAGATATTTACAGTGTTAAGTCCATTTGTTTGAATGTTTCACTCAACTATGATATTTCTTGGTGGATTTTTGCCATCTAGTTGATCTATTTATTCCATAGGGTACTGATAACCCCACTATAATTTCTTTGATCTTTATGCCCAGCAGTATTTGTTTCCTGAAGTTGGGCATACCAGTGTTCAGTGTGTATATGTTGATAATTGTTCCTTGTTCCTGTTGAATTGTTCCCTTGACCAATGTGTAGTGATGACCTTCTTTGCCTCTTCTGATCAGTTTTGACTTGAAGTCCACTTTTTCAGAAAATAGGATACCTAGTTCTGCTTGTTTTTAAGTTCCGCTGCCTAGAATATTGCTTTCCATCCTTTGATTTTTAATCTATGATTTTCTTTTTTGGGTTAAATGTCTTTCTTGTATACAGTATATTGCTGGGTTTTGTTTCTTGATCCAGTCTGCCAGTGTGTGTCTTTTGATTAGGGAAAGGGGCCATTCACACTGAGAGTCTTGACTAAAAGCTATTACCTTATTCCTGTCATTACATTATGTATTGTTGCTCTTTTCCTTTTTTCTCTCTTCTGCTTAACTTCTCACTCTGCCTGATGTGTTACTTCTGTTAGAAGTTTTGGCACTGTTAGCTTGCTTGGCTCCTTCTAGGATATCTATGAGAATTCTTTGTAGTGCTGCTTTGAGGATCATGTATTTTTTTTTTTTTTGTCTTTTTTGAGACAGGGTCTCCCTATGCAGTTTAGATTGGCCTTGAGCTCACTTCATAGCCCAGGCTGATCTTGAACCCACAGTAGTCCTCCTGCCTCAGCCTCCTGAGTGCTGGGATTACAGGTGTGCACTACCACTCTTGGCTGATCATGGATTTCTCAAAGGTAATTTCTCTTTGTCATGGAAATACATTAATTCTCCATGAATTTTGAAAGATAGTTTTGCAGGATATATAATTATGGATTAGAATTTGCTTTCTTTCAGGGTTGAAACACTTCTCTCCAAACTCTCCTGACCAATTATGGTTTGTGTTGAGAAGTCTGCTGAAATTCTAATGAATTCATCTTTTTTTAAAATGAGTTTTCCTTTTAAGTCATTCATTGCTTTTCTTTTTGCTTTTAAGATTTTATACTGTGCTGTACCTTTGGGATTTTGGCTTTCATGTGTTGTAGGGAGGTTCTCTTTTGAGTATGGTTATGTGGAGTTTTATATGCCTCACTTATTGTATGTTTAATTCTTTCCCTGTATTTGGGAATGTTTGCTGTTATTTCTGTGAACAGCCTTTTTACGCCGTTTGTGCTATCTTCTGAGTTTTTTGCTTATTCTGGTAATCCTAGCTTCATCTTCTTGGCATTATCTGGTAGTTTTGGATCCATTTTCACATATTTTGTTTTAGGGTGTCTCTGGTCTTCAACAGCAGCCCTATCTTCTAGTTCTGACATTCTGTTCACACGTTGGTCACTTCTGCTGCCCATATTTTCAGTAGAATTTTCAAATTCCTAGATGATTTGGGTACCTTTTCATGTACTCTAACTCTTTGCTAAACTGGTCATTCAGCATTTTGCTTTGTATCTTTTTGTTTAGCTCGTGTAGCTTTTTAAAAGTACCATCTATAAACTTGATCATTTTGTTTATTATATCCATTATTTGTTTATTTATATCTTCTTTGAGGTCACTAAATATTTTACTGATATGGTTTCATTACTCCTGTAATTATTTTGAATAAATTCAACTGTGTGGCTTTTAAATTTATCTCCTTGATGCCCCACAGATTGGCTTTGGGAGTGTCGGGGGTTTGGGGGAAGCATTTCATTGCCTTATCTTCTAATGTTTCTATTTTTTGTTTTGTTTTATTTTGTGCTTAGGTTTGGGGTGCTCCTAGTGGAAAGACTTTTTGCTTAGAGTCTACTTTTCAGTGATGCACTCTGGGCAGAGCTAATTGTAGGCTTTACATCTGTCCCAAGATCTGATGACCTTAGTTAACTTCGGCAAGGAATATGTAATGTAATTGGCCAACCACCCACTTCTCCAGGAATGAACTGCTGTATTGCTAATGACACAAAGGTAATTGGCATGCGGAGAAAGCCTATTAATAGCAAGACCTATGCCACCCTGGCAGTAGCAAGTAAGTCAGCAACAAAAATAGCATGAAAGGCAGACTGGACATTGACATGCCATAAGAACCAGCAATGTATCACCCTTAACCATAGAGAAGATACATAATTATACTATAAATATACACTAAAACAAACTAAATATTGAAATGCAGTATCTACTAAATGTGACACCTTTACCTTCACTAACAACAGAGAAGTATTTAAGAGTAATTGTATAGAATTAACTTAATGGTTATACTAGTATAGACAGAGGGTAGAGGAGAGGAGAATGAAAGAAGAAAAATTTGAAAAATCAAGCAAGAAGAGGAGAGTAAAGTGAGCTAAAGATTCTATTAAGGTTAGAAGAAAATTAATAGAATTAAATAAAGATAATACAAAAGATCAAATAAGAAAAAGAGGGAAAAAAGAGACGATAAATAGGAATAAAAACTAAAATTAAAAAAGAAAGCAAGAGAAAGAAAGTAAAACAAAAAAGGAAAATTCCCCAAGTCCTAAAAAAGAAAGAATGAAAGAAGAAAATGAGCCCACCTTTTTTTTCCTCTGTAGTTTTGAATGAGTGGGTTTTTAATTTTCCCGACCTAGGAAGATTCCTGGAATTGTGTTTTTCTCTGCCTAGCTTTATGAGTTGTGGATTTGTGAAGTGCTCCCCACTTCCGAAAGTGTCTTTCCTTTCACCTTAGGTTGTTGCAACTGCGAAAGCTGAGGCATATCTTTGCTCACGTTCGTAGAGGGGGAAAGCCATCAGACCTCTGCTCTGTTCTGGAAATAGGCAGCAGCACCAGGGTTCCAGCAGTCAGCTATATTTAAAACCAGCACTTTCAGTTCCAGTTTACAATAGTAATTGGTATAGTTTTGGCCTTGTCTGTTGTTTCTAGGTGTCTGGATTCTGGGTCCTGGAGAGGCTGAACTTTGCTGTTAGTCACTGCTCGGCCGTTTGGGCTCTCCTTGGCCTTGCGGTCATCACTTAACCACTACTCTTAGTCACTGTCCTCTGCTTTGTAAGTACTGGTGCTGGGATCATTACTGTCATTAAGTAATTCTGCATCGTCAAATGCTTTTTAAAGAGACTTTTACTTATGTATCCTCAAGATGTAGTAAAAATAAGTAATTCTGTTAAAATCTCAACTCTTGACTAATGACTTTTCTTTTTTGAGGTACTTTAGATTGAACTCAGGAGAGCTCTACTACTGAGCTACATTCTTAGCCATTTCTATTGTTATTTTGAGGCAGGGTCTTGCTGCGCTGCTCTGGAGGGTCTTGAACTTGTGATCCTACTGCCTTAAACTCTCCAGTAGCTAGGATTATAGATATGTGCTGCTGAAGAGGGATCTTTTAAATATACTTGGCAATGAAAACGAAAGCATGCATGAAACACTTTTGCTGTATTCTGACACATGTGGAAACTTGAGGAAAAGCACATACACAGTTATTTGAATTGTGAACCAAACTAGTGGTATTTTTCATGAAATATGATTTTTAATTGAAGGTCCAACCAATAGGTAAATGATGATGATTCAGACTTCAGCTTTTGGCAGATATTTTCTCAAAAACAAATGAAGCAAACCTGTCTCTTCAAACAACAGTATTTGTTGCTAATAATTACATTTGAAATATCACATAAAAAGCAATTTGAGATATGCTGGCTCACTCATGCTGTACTTGAGTTCTGTTATATTGAAGTTCCAATCTACTCATACTTACCAAGAAGGTAAGCAAATCTAAATGACATGAAAAACATAAGGAGATTTGCTTTGTTTTTGAGTAACAGCTAACATGAAACATAACATTCTTTAAAAAAAAAACAGAAAAAATATTTTGCCATAAAAGTTGATATGCCTTCCTCAGGAAATAAGACACATCTCCATTAACTTAATATAACCATATTTTTATTCCATGTGAAAATCAAGTCTGTTAGTAAAAACAAGGTATTTCATTACAAAATGTAACTACAGAAATGAATTTTTAACCTGTTACAATATTCTACACAGTAGGTTTTAATCACTGGAATGAATAATTGCTCAAAAAGTCTACCCTGTCTCATTGTGATATGGTGGGTAGTATTCCTGCTTGCTAGTAAAAACAAGATTTCATAAGCAGGAACATTAGGCTGCCAGTGGTTCTATTGATCAAGAGAATGTTTCTGAGCAAATTCTGATCAAATATTTCTGCAAAGGTTGACCACAGAGTTGGCACCTTCCCTCCTTGTAGTGATATATACACAATCTGTGGACAGCTGCCTCTGCACATTTATGGACATTGTTAGGGCCTATTCCCTGATCAACCCTCATTGAGGAACTGGATTCTTTGCCAATGAATCTCTGACATCACATCATCCATGAATTCTTCTCATCTAAACCCAAGTTTTTCAGTCAAAATGAAGGTCATCATGCCAATACTCAACTAGAGTTTGGGATTTGATGGCAATGTTAATCTCCGTCCCATTTGCTGGAATGTATTTATTCACAGCCTTCGGATTCCCAGTATCTCAGAGATGAGAGGTTCAAGTATGTTGATTGACTCCTGACACAGCCACTCTTCTGACCTTGCTGATTTGGACACCATCATGTTCATCTTAATGGAAGGGTTTGGTCCAACTTCTTTTATAGGCTTTAGAACACAGCATGATCAAGGGTAATACAGGGAAGGGAGAATGAATGACATCTGACCTTCACAAACAGCAGAGTAGCTTCAGGTACAGACAACTGTCCCCAGAGTATAGCACCTAGAATCATTTGGCCCCTGGTTTGACCATATTATTGTGAAGGATGGATGGGCTCATCTTGTATCCCAAAGCCATGACTCTAGTATTCTGAATAGTAGGATTTTGATACACTCATAGTCACTGTTATTATCTCAACAGCTTTTCTATGGTGAAAGAGCTACGTAACTCAATGAATCAACATTTTAAAAATGGCGAACACATCATGCTATAAAATCATGCATGGCTTAAGATGAAGACAAACCAGTGGATTCTAATGTAAAAAAGTACACAAAGTTTATTTATACTTAGGTTAAGATTTTACTTTTCTAATTACCTGTAAGAAACCACCACTTACTGAGTTTTGATATTATATCAAAGAAGAGCACTGTATCAGTCAGTGTTTACTAGAGAAACAGATATAATACAAGATAAACAAATGTGTAAGAATTTATAAGATTGGCTCACAATGGCTCCTCACAGAGTTGGATGTAGAAGAGAGCAGCAGATTTGTCTGCACATTGGAGAACAAAGGATCCACTCAAAAGTCTGGAGCTCATTGCAGCGTCCTGTGCAAGTCCATGTTTGGAGAGCGATGGGTCTGTGTTGTCAGGCTGAAGGACCTGTGCCGGAAGACGAAGAGTCTGTTGTGGAAGTCGGAAGACGACACCCAAGGCGAAGGTGAAGACTGGAGTGCCTCTGAAGGAGCTGAAGCAGATCTGCCCTCACTTCCTCTTGAAACCATCCAGGTCACAAGCTGGCCTAGGACGAATCTCCCACACCTTGGGATGTGGAGTTGCTGAGCAAATGTGGAGCTTCTCTTACTCAAGTTGACATAATCAATCAACCGTCACAAGTACTGATATATTTTTAAAAGGTGCCTCCAATACTTATTTTTTCTCGGTGCTGTATTTGTGTAAGATTGGATTTCTCAATCACACATGTGCTTTAACTAAAACACTGTATTGCAAAAGCCTGAATCTGGAAGGTGTACAAGAATCCAGCTGTTTTCTAATCAGCCAAACATAAAAGGTATTTGCAAAAAATACCCAATAAACACCGTTCTTTTCACTTCACTAACCTCTTTGCTTGACAAATGTAATTATTTTCATAAAACGATATTAAGTTGAATTCATAATAGGTTTATTACTGTTAAGTGAATATATAGTTAATCATTTTAAATATTTATGTTATGATATCAAATATAATATACATCGACAATTATAATCCATATTATCAGCAGCTTGCTTTTTGGGGTTCTCATCAATTTTCCTTTGTTGTCTTTTTGAAACAGAGTCTCGCTATGCGGTTCAGGCTGGCCTTGAGTTCACTTTGTAGCCCAAGGTGGTTTCGAACTTGCAGTGACCCTCCTGCCTCAGCCTCTTGAGTGCTGGGATTATAGATGTGTACCACCACACCTGGTTCATCAATTTTCAAGAGTGTAAGAATTCCTGAGACCAAAGACTTTGAGAACCACTGATGTGGAATAAATGCTTACTATATACTTCTTCAGACCATGGTGTTACTTCAGTCTCGCACTTAGAAGATGAGGACTATAATTCTGCACAGAAGTTTAGCAACAATATAATAAAAAATTGATTCTACAACTGTTCACCCATCTTGTCATTATAAGGGTAGTTACCAAGGGTGAGATTTAGAAACATGCACTCAGTTTAGTAATTTTGAAAGAAAAGTGTTCTTGAGATCTTGCCCATGACTCCTAGCTTCACAATAATAATTTCTTAGGTTTTCTTTTCCACTCTCCAAACCAGTATAATAACTTCACCACAGTCTTTATGCTAATTAGTATCATTACCTGGGCTAGAAATTCCACTGTGGTCTGTGATATTTTTCCCTGTTTTCTTTCTATTCAGTTGCAGGTTCTTCCTGTTTGCTTTTCAGAAAATTGTTTCATATTTTTTCCCCTTCTTCATTTCTTTTCTTTTTTTGCAGGGGACAGGGTCTCATTATGCAGTTCAGGCTGGCTTTAAACTCTCTTTGTAACCCAGGCTGGCCTCGAACTTGTAATGATCTTCCTGCCTCAGCCTCCTGAGTGCTGGGATTACACACCTGTGCCACCATGCCTGAGATTACAGGCCTGTTCTTCTCTACAGCACATGGTCATCACTAGTGACGAGATTTCCACAGCAGCCTCTTACCTCTGTCTGCTTCCTGAGGCCCACATACACCAATTTTCCGAAAGTAGTGAATTGACCCGTCCCCTTCCAAAATTAGCTACTGCAGGGTGGCTCACCATTGCTTTCAATGTTAAATTTCTCTGCCCAGTGATCAGGAACACTGACCACTGTGTACATTTATCTCCAGACAATAAGTTCACAAGTTTCTCTACGGTTCATGATGAATCCTCTACCTTAGCTAGGGAATCTTTTCCACTGTCCTGCATAAGACAGGGGACTCTTAAAATCAGGGCTTTACCTTTGTTAGCTTTGTTCAGGCCTCCTCCCGCTACTGTTATGTGTCCTAGTCTCATTCCTTTTTGGAAGTTCAAGCCCCAGTTTTTCTTTAAAATGCTATTTCCTTTCTTATTACATATGAAAGAAACAAACAAAATTAATCAGTAATATGATCAGAGTTGCACCCCACATTGCTCTAACACTGTGTGTGTGTGTGTGTGCGTGTGCGTGTGCGTGTGTGTGTGTGTGTGTGTGTATGTGTGTGTGTGTGTGTGTGTGTTGTAGAGTAATACTGCAGTTCATGGACACTTCCATTACAAAGCATTCAGGTTGCAAACAGAAGTGTTCTGCAAAATCATGCTTCCATTTGAGAACTCCATGTGGGGTGACCAGCACGATCACAGCCAGCTTCCCCAGAACTGTGGGATGAATTACATTCATGAACCACAGTGCAACTGTAGCGTATACTGACAAAGCCAAAAATTATGAAAAAACTGCTTTTAGAGATCAGAGTTAAAGAAGAATAAAGTTAGGGATGATGGCAAAGATAGTTGCAGCGAGGCAAATATTCAATTTCTTTTTTTTTTGGTTTCGTTTTGTCTTTCTGAGACAGGGTCTCGCTATGCAGTTCAGGCTGGCCTTGAGCTCACTTTGTAGCCCAGGCTGGTCTCAAACTAGTGATGATCCTCCTGCCTCTGTCTCCCAAGTGCTGGGGTTATAGGCATGCACCACCACGCCCAGCTAATATTCAATATCTGTTGTAAGAAATTATAATGTTTGAAATGGAAAAAAATTATACGCTACATTGTTTACAAATATACAAGTAACTGTCAAGTAAATATTTCTTGAGACAGTAAAAAGTCTCTAAATCTTAGAAATCATGTTAAGTAATAATTTTATGATGTTCTATGGTGATAATTTTCAGAATGATCTCATGCAGAGATAATCTATCATACATCTCATGAGGTCAAACTGCTCTCTTTGCCCCTTCTCCACTAACATACCATCCCTTCCTCGTTACACAGAGACTTCACATCTTTAATGAGCTACAGGGGCCATTTTGGATATTCATCTTGGGCATTTAATGTCAGTGAAGTTTTCATAAGATCTTTAGGTGAATCTTTTCTCTTTGGTGATTTCCTTTCTTTCTCCACCTCTTCTAGTCAATTCCTGGATTTGGGATAGGTATTTTTGATAATCATTTTTTTTGTCTTTTTGAGAGAGGGTCTTGTTATGCAGGTCAGGCCAGCCTTGAGCTCACTTTGTAGCCAAGGCTGGTTTCGAACTCGCAATGATCCTCCTTCCTCAGCCTCTCGAGTGCTGGGATTACCAGCATGCTCCACCATGCCCAGCTATTGGTAATCATTTTAATGACAGTCTTTCTGAAATGTTAACCAAATAGAAGTTTAAAAATCCATAAAATAATATACAGAGAGCATTCAATTCAATAAATACATAGAAAAAAGGAATTTTCAGTTGTATAATTTCTGGACTTGTCTTCAACACCTTGCTTCCAGTACAGTAGTAATGCAATTCACGAACTTCATTTATTCCGTGATTCTGGGGAAGATGGCTGTGGTCGTGTTAGTCACCCAAAGCAGAGTTCAGGAATGGAAACTAAATTCTGAGGAATGCTTCTGTTCACAAAATGAACTGTACAGAAATAGAATTGCTCAGGAAGCGAAGCATAAATATATATACATAATTATAATGATAAGTGATATTGTAAACTGAAGCAAGGAAACATTTTTTTTTCTTTGTTGAAAGGCAATGTGTTAAACAATAGGCTTTAGAATGAGAAGATCAATTTTAAACTCTATGGGTTGAAAGAATTTTGATAATTAATATCACCTTTTAAAATATTTGGTTACTTATCTGTGAATGAGGATGCTAATAACATCTCTCATGATCATCATAGGAGCCATATGGAATGTCCCTTGTAAATAGTAAGATGTCATATATAAGTCAGAGTTTTCTAGAGAAACAGAATAAGATGTGTGTGTGTAGGTATGTAAATACATATCTATAAGGGGAGATTTATTGTGGAAAGTGACCCATGTGTTATGGACATCAAAAAGTCCCACCAGTTGCCACCTGCAAGGTGGAGAATGAGGAAAGCTGATAGTGTCACTGAGTCCAATACCAAAGGTGTGAACCCCAGGGATGCCTCTGTGGAATTCCCAGCCCAAGGCTGAAGGTTGAAGACCTAGGAACATGCTGGTATCAAGCCCCAGGGCCTACACATGTGCAAACCAGGGACCCACATATTATCAGAGCACATGGAGGATGTCCCAGCTCTAGAAGACAGCAAATTCACTCTTCCTTTGCCCTGTGCTTTACTCTGGGCCTCACCAGATTGAAGGACCCTGGCCTACATGGGTGAGGGTGGACTTTTTTTCTCAACTAATTAATTCAAATGCTAATCTCTTTCAGAAACAGCCTCACCGACACACTCAGAAATATGGTTTTACTGGTTACCTGGGCATTCTTAGCCAAAGGAGATTGGTACGAAATTTACCATCACACTGTATAAAATGATTATTATTATTGTTATTGTTTCTGTGTCATAGCTTCACGTGGGCTTGTATTTTTATGTCTTCAATTGGTTTATGAGCTATTGGAAGGGAGCTGTTGAGTCATTTACTTTCAAATACCATAGGATAACTAGTGTGTAATAAAGACTTGAATTACACATATTTATGTATAAAATATTTTTTACAAAAAGAAAAACCAGGCGGGCTGTGGTATCCCACAAGCAACTTTCATTTGCTTTGTTTAAAAAAAAATGACAACGAAGTGAGCAATGTGGAGACTAATGCTACGTTCAGTGAGGGATTGTCTCGTAGTGATGGAAATAGTCTTACTACTAAAATCTTTTGAACCACAAGAATTTTTAAAGGATTCCATGATAAATCATTCATAGCTGCCTTGCTGAGAAGAGGCCAACGTTCTGCAGGGGGAAAAATGAAACGACAAAGAGACTTCAGTATGAATCAATAAGAAAAATTAAATTATAATAGAGATCAAGTTTAGCTAAATTCTGGGAAGGTAGCTTACCTCTTATACAGAATTACTTATGAAAAGCTTGAGCTGAAGTCATCCATATGTTTAAACTACTAATATTGAATGAACTGAAAGATTAGCAACTTATATGGAAAATTGTGCTGCTATAAGCAGGGTGAGATTAATAAATTTCAGTGCTTCCCGAGTTATAAGAAATGCTGTTAAATATGCAATGAAATACTGATTTGAGTCAGGACACACTACAACCATAATTAAATTATTATTATTATTATTTGGTACTGGAAATTGAACTCAGGACCTTGTGATTGCCAGGCAGGCACTTATGCCACTGAGTGAAACCCCTGGCTCATAACTGAATTCTGATCCAATGAGAAGGTGCAAAGTTAAATAAAGCTAAAACAGCCGCCCATCAGAAGGGGCACAACACCACGTGTGTCTGTGTGCGCTTGTGTATGGGGAGGGAGAAATAAGCCTCATCAACAGAAGTGTCACATGAGTGCGGCGCAGTCAAATCTACACCTGGTGTCCTGCCTGACTCCTCCCTCTCATCTTTATCCTGGGGCCTAACTGATCCTGTGTGCAGAGCTGTCTCTGTTTGAGATTCTGGAACCAAGTCAAGGTGAAATGTAATGAGTCCTACATTCAGCATTTGCTGGCTGAGACCTACGTGAAAGATGTTACGATCCATCTCTCACCTTGAGCCTTTTCTTTTTCTTGTCTCCTGTACGATAGAACTGAGCTCCTCCTCTGGTGCTTCATTCCTTTGTCCCCAAGCACTGGCTCACTTGGCTGCCAGCTCAGAAACTTACAGCTCTTCACCCCTTGCTTCCCTGCTACAGACGCACAACCAGTTCTTACCTTACTACACAAATGTAGAAAATCACTTACAAGGCTTAAAAGCATGTAAGTTGAAAAAGCAGCAATATTCTTAAAAATCGAACTTCTTTCCCGCTGAGGAAGAATGGGTATTCTGTAAGGAAGGGAAAGTTGAGAAGAGTGTTGGCTCCTTTAGCTTTGATACTAAAGTGGAGGGCCCGTCTGTACCTGACCCACTGACTGCAGAGTCAGCTTTGTACAACTCTGTAGAGCACAAATTGATGAGAACAGTACTTTGGCGTCATGTTCAAAGCTGTTAATGGAGTAAACATTTTGAACTCTACCCCCGAATATGTTTGAAAACACAATTTATTTAGGTCTTCAATAATATTATCCTATATATTACTGTATTCTAAGCACTGTATTGTCTATTAAGCCTTTATAGGTGAATGTGATATGATTTCTTTGCTGGAGAGGCTCACTCTCTTGGTGACGATATATATAGTATTATTGATGTAAAGAAGTAAAACGATTGGGGATCTAGTGAAATGCAGTCACTGAGTAGTCACAACGAAGAAAACTGCACAAAGCCTAACATTTGCTGATCATTATTAGTACTATAAAATGTTCCAAGCACTGTGACGCCATAGGGAACAAACACAGGAGGCCCCAAACCCTACAGCAGTTTATGTTTAGAAAAAGGAATCCAAAATGAATGACAACAAATCATCGCATCAGGAAATTGCCTGATAGTTGCAATGCAGGCAGTGAAAATAAATAATATGGAAAAGAGCTTCAAGACATTTCAAGACGTTTCATGATTTCCGTGCACTGTTTGGGTCTCACTATGCAGTTCAGGCTGTGCTTGAGCTCACTTTGTAGCCCAGGCTGGTCTTGAACTTGGGACTATCCTGTCTCAGCCTCCCCAGGGCTGGGATTACAGGAGTGCTCCACCATGCTGACCACTTTTTAAATTTTAAATGAAGAAGCATTTAAAAATTTGAAGGACAAGATAAAAACAAGGACAGTAATCTATTCATGCACCTGTAACAGCCTTTTCCCTCCTTTTGCTTCTTCACTTTTATTTATCTTGGCCTTTTGATCTTTGCCTCTTTGCCCTTGGGCAGCTATACTTTTATATACAGTGCACTCAGCCCACATAATTGCACGATTTCATGTTTATACATTTATTCTATTCTGTGAGATGTTTTAGAATGAGGAAGTAAGTCTTAGATACTTCACATCACAAAGAACTGACATGGTGTCTAGGTCGAGGATGTACTCAAGATGTTTACTGATTGAATAAATGAATGAAAGAATAAATAGGTATGGCTTTCTCAAACTCTCTGTGAGATTAGGCAAGGCAAATATGCAGAATGGTAGTACAGAGTGAGAACAGACAAGTATTTCTGATACATGCCAAGCGCTGTACACTCATTATGTGTATTCTCACAGTAACACAGGGTACTTAAGAGTGAAATCATCCACTTTTTACAGATGCATGAACTGCATTCAGAATTGGTACATAGCATCAAGGTCCTGTGCCTAGGGACACGCAAGACTGGGAACATTTTTGGGTTCTTTCCCTGCTTTGTACTGTAAACTCTTGCTGCTTTGCTCACATAATGGATGAAGATCAGCCCATAGCTGTGAGAACAAGAAGGAAATTATTCCACCTGAAAGGAGACAGCTCAGGATTGCTATGTGCTTTATGACTTGGTAGTCAGTTAAGAATCATTTAAAAATTTGAGGGATAGGATTATTTCATAATGGAAATGATTATTAGGATGATTTTTCTCATGATTTTGCCTACTTTGTAAAGGGCTAAGTTACAGAGACCAGACAGGAGTTTACTCTGGTCCTCTAGTCATGGAGTGACAAAGAAGTAGAGTGGTGGCTCTTGAGAGAGAAAAGCAAGAAAAAAATAATTTGGGAGAAATTGATTAGGGAAAAAGAATACAATTTAAACTCTCATTAGATATGGGAGAGCAAAGAGAGAGCTCCTTCAAAAGCCAGGATTATCAGCCCTTCTGTATTAATGGCATCAAAGAATTGGGGGGGGGGATTTAATTTGAGGAAGTTGCAAAATGCTGTTTAGATTCGTTACAAATTTTAGATATTCAAATATCCACTTAAAAACCATGGGATGGTTGAATGTAGGTTAGTGCAGCACCCATGGCTGAGGTCCTCACCCAGAGACTCTTGGGGTGATCTCAGTGGTCACTGTCCTCTCCAACCTTGCAAGATTTGTAAACTGGAGCTCTTCCTGTAAACATTTTTTTTTTTTTTTTTGGTCTTTTTGAGACAGGGGCTTGCTATGCAGTTCAGGCTGGCCTTGAGCTCACTTTGTAGCCCAGTCTGGTCTCAAACTCACAACAATCTTCCTGCCTCAGCCTCTTGAGTGTTGGGATTATAGGTGTGTGCAACTATGCCCGGCTGCCTTCCTGTAATCATTGCTTCCCTTTCTCTTCTCTTTTTATTTCAGAGTAATGCTCCAGAAAGTGATCATTATTTGGATGCACAAATATGTTTAAAAATAAGGATATAAATAGAAATTCTTCCCAGATTTTGTACCTACAAAGTGAATTTTTGGTTTCCAAAGCCTGGAAATTGTACAACTTTGCTTCTTGGCTCCAATCAACATTGTTCAACCACTTAGTTTTCTTTTTTAAATCACTACTATGATCGCTTAGGGTGGGACTGATCTGCTTTCTATCGTGGCTTCTTGTGCACAAATTATTTGACAAAATGTACTTTGTTTATTGTAATTTCAATCATTTCACTGAAGCTCTGCTGAATTTGTTCATCCAGTTCAGGCATGTTGCAGTCTTAAAACTCATTTCTCAGCTTTCATGTAAGAATAGTACCATATCACCTACATTAATTAGAGTCAGAACTCAAGCATTATGACTTGTATTTTAAAAATTTTCCACCAGAACAAGGGAGTATGATTTGGAAACACAAAGGAGTAATATTAGAGGAAAAAACATTATTATTATTTTTCACATTATTATATATTGATTACAGAGCAGTGGAGCCTTGGCAATGGAGATGTTGTTGCATCACATTATATTTTGAATCAAGATGAGTTGTTGAGTATAACAACAAACTAAAACATAACTAAAGAAAGGTTTAGAGATGGGTGTGGTGGTGCACACATGTAATCCCACCACTTGGGAGGCTGAGGCAGGAAGATCATTGCAAATTCGAAACCATCCTGGGCTACAAAGTGAGTTCAAGGCCAGCCTGAACTGCATAGCAAGACCCTGTCTCAAAAAAACCAAAAATAAATAAATAAAATAAAAAAGAAAGGTTTAGAAAGCTGAGTAGAGGCAGTTCATACATTTGAAACCATTCTTTGAATAACAATTATTAACATATGTCGGCTTCATGTTAACCATTGATTGTACAAGAGAACACATGATAGTCTCTGCCTCTCAGAGCTTATAGTCTGGACTGGTAGGGAATGTGGGTGTTGCATAAATGATTAGGAATTTTTAAGATGGAAAATTTCAAATGAAACAAGAAAGAGGAAACAAGTCCTATTTTGGGCAGAGAAATGGGTTGTTGACCACTTGGCACCTTCAAGGAAAAGGTAATCTTTAAATTGAAAATGGAAAGTTACATAGGTGTGGGCAGGTAGAACTGCTGGGGAAGAAACAGGATATATGTGAAAGAAATAAAGTGGGAAAGCTTATAGGGTGTTCTTAATATTGATAGAAATCTATGGTCATTTGGGGGTACAGAAGAGAGGCTGATTTGAGTCAAACTCAAATACAGAAGTCTTGAGACCATGGCAGCATCCCAAGGTGGTGTGGAGTCGCTAAGGGGAAGTGGTGAGAGAGATTTGTGTGCCAGTGCAACCACAGTCATGTTTGTTGTGGATAAAGAAAGCTTTGGGGGGGGCAGTGAAAGTGGGACATGCATATGTTTACATGCATGCATGTATCATGGAAAATATAGCCAGTTGCTCTAAACCTGCACAGCCAAAAAGCTGTGTGGTAGGATTGACTTAACTGAGCAAAGAGCGTAGAAAGGCATAGGATAGTGATTTATCACACTTTTCCATTCTGGGCGATCATAAGTGTAAGGAGATCAAAAATATTTGTGCTGCTGAGTCTTTTGAAAGTAAGGTCCCTTTCTCCTTCTAAAAAGGTTTAAAATCATGGTTCCTCAACTTTTCAATATCAAGAATCACGAAGTCTCTTCTCTCCCCCACCCACTCACCAAACAAACGGTAGCTTAAATTAGCATTTGGAATGGCATTTAACACAAAGTTAATAATGACATACTATCACAATCATTGGTAAGCCTTCTAATTCTCCTGAAAGAACAATAAATAACATTATGGTGTATATAATTTTCCTCATTTTGCTAGTGTTTTCAGAAACCTATAACAAAGGCCCAGGGACTGACTTTTGTAAAGCCAGTTGTATATCAAGAGCAGAGACAGGAAGATTAAGTACTGTCTTCACCCAGGAGCCGAGCATGACCACTCAGAGCTTGCGATGCACTCTAATTGTGTGGGCAGGCCCTCTAAGACAAGTTAGAAGGAAACTTAACCTTCTGCTAATGAGGAAATAGTGACACTTTTTCATTCACTGCAGGAGGCCAGATGTTTCTCAGAGAATACACTTTGACATGATGGCCACCAGTTCTGTGAACATCCCCCACAGCATCTGAGTGACTCTCCTGCTGAGTCACTGTGTTCTCATAGTATGATCCTGAGAAGTAGCCTCAAAAGAGGAACAGAAGCTGAAAACTTCCTATTTTGAGTTCTTTTACTTGTGGAATTTTTCTAAGGAACATACCCAATAAAATAACTATGTATAATTTATTTAAAATTTTTTCAGAACATTTACTTTATTAGTATATATTTGCAGTGCATAGTCCTTACATTCCTTCTTTGGAGTTGGTACACATACATAACACATAATTTTTTTTATTTCTAGCCCTTTCCCCAATTTTCTACCCCTTTCTGATCTTCTTTCCCTTTGAGAAAGATCTATGTCCTTATGTTCTTTTATTTACTTTATTTTGTTCTTTATTTATACTTTGGCTTTCTCATGTAAGAGAAGCTGTGGAATAATTAAGCTGTATGGCATATACAAACCCAAAGAGCTACTATCACAAAACTCCACAACACAGCATAGTCAAAACCCAAGTCCAACACAAGAACAAAATCTTAAAAGTGGTTAGAGAAAAGTCATGAATTCCTTATAAACAAAAACTCAGTGTAATTACAGCAGGCTGCTCAACACATACCTAGAAGACTAGGACAGTTTGGAGTATTTCAAGCCCTAGAAGAGAACAATTTTCAATACAGGCTGAACCCGTACATTGCAAAAGCAATATGGAGAAGACAGAAGATCCTCACTCAGCAGCCCATGAACTGCTCTCACATGGGTTCACACATGGGCCCTCCGTGCGCATGCCCAATGCTGAGTGAGGTTTGGGTGGGGGAGCTCCACAAGCTGCTGAGACCTTGGGTTGGGTCTGGTCTTCATTTGCACCTTGCCCTCCAGGTGGTCACACACACAGACTGATCACTGTTGGTGCAGCCTACTCCTCGGTCCTCTGCATGGACTGAACTGACTGAAGAACCAAAATCAGGTGGGCTGTGACCCGCCGACAGCACGGTTCCTAGCTGAACACTACTGAGAGAACCAGGTATTTCCCATCTATTTCCTGGAGGCAGAGTGGCAACTCACAACCCTGCCACCATTACAGTCTGAGTCTCCACCTATTGCAGACAAGAGATCCTCACCCAGCAGCCCTGTGAACTGCTCTCACCTGGGTTCACACATGGGCCCTCCCTTCATGTGCCCAGTGCTGAGTGAGGTTTGGGCATGGGCACTCCACAACCTGCTGAGACCGTGGTTCTTCTCTGGGCTTCACTTGTGGCCTGCCCTCCAAGAGGTCATACACATAAGCAGTCTGTGATCACTGTTGGTGCAGCCTATGTCTGGTCCCTATGTGTGTCTTGAACTGACTGGAGACATAGGATCAGGTGGTCCACAAACTATTGAACCTGCAGTTCATGTCTGCATTTTGCCTGTATCCTGAACTGCCTGGGGTCACAGGACCATTGGGCTGGGATTGCACCACCAGTGTGACTGGATTCTGAGTCATACACGTGTCCTGAACTGTGAAGGGCCACTGGAACAAACCATCTGCCATCAACTGACATCACAGTTCACAGCTGAGACCTGGGAGAACTAGGTACACTTCACCATCTACCGGAGGACTCCAGCCCAAGCAGTGCATCTCAGTGGACACAGAGGGGCAGGCCTGCCCAACCAGGAAACCTAGAGCCACTGCCAGCCTTTGCTGAACTGTCAGAGAAGAGGGAGACTGAGTGTTCTGCCTCCTGCATCAAACACAACAACAAGACAAAGGGCTAAAACACAATCTCAGAACTCTATCCCACTCAGAACAAGTCCAGTAGACACCGACATAGGAGAACTTGGTAAACACACACCAGAAATTGCTAAAATGATTGCAGTGGAATTAAAGAAACAACTTCATCAGGCCACACAGAAGAGATCAGATCAGACATCATCTCTCAGGCAAAAAAATGAAATGACAATAATAATGAAAGAAATGCTCTGCACATCTAAAGAAGAAACAGATAAAAAAGAGAAGAACATAGGCAATGGATGAAAACGTTGCATGAGCAACAGACTCAAAGAGACTTCCAGGAAATCAAAACTTCCATTCAAAGCTTGCAAAACCACTTGAATAAAGCTGAAGATAGAATTTCAGGTCTCAAAGACAGCATGGCAGCTAGTGATCATGAAAGGATCTCTTAAAATCAACAAGGATCCAGAAAAAATCAATTCAACAGCTGCAAGATGAGGCAAAGAGAAATAATGTCAGACTAATAGGAGACAATCAAACAGCAGGGGGTGACACAAAAGACATAAAAAGAATATTTGCAGAAATAATAGCAGAAAATTTCGCAAGCATGGGGCTGGAGGTACAGCTCAGTGGGCTAAGTGCTTGCCGCCGAGCACTAGGGCCCTGAGTTCGATCCCCGGTCTCGGAAAAAAAAAAAAAAAAAAAAAAAAAAAAAAAAAAAAAATTTCGCAAGCATGGAAACAGAACCTGAGATACATGTAAATGAGGCATATAGAACTCTTACTAGTCATAACCATAATACAACTACACCGAGATATATAATAATCAAGGTCCCAGATCTCTAGCAAAAGAGCAGAATATTAAAAGCTGCTAGAGAAAAGAAACAAACCACCTGTAAAGGAAAGCCCATCAGAATCACAGCAGACTTCTCAACACAAACCATCCAATTGAGAAGAGCTTGGAGCAAAGTACTACAGGTCCTAAGAAAAAACAGCTTTCAAGCAAGATTGATGTATCTTGCCAAACTATCCTTCAAGTTCAGTGGAGAAATAAAATATTTCCACAATAAAGAGCAACTGAAAAACTTCATGAGTGCCAAGCCATCCTTACAAAGAGCACTAAAAGACATTCTAGACAGAGAATTAAATGAATGCAATTTCAAGAATAACAATAGAAAGGAACCCTCAAGAAGAGCAAACAAGTAAACAGGTAGAAAAAGTAAGACACCAACAGCAAGTAAATAGCATGACAATGATAAGCCAGCACATATCAGTTATAACCATAAATGTAAATGGCCTCAATTCACCAGTCAAAAGAAACAGACTGGAAGAGTGGATTAAGAAACAAAATCCAGTGATATGCTGTATACAGGAAACACAGTTTACTCAAAAGGAAATCCATAGACTGAAAGTTAAAGGATGGAAAACAATCCTCCATGCAAAAGGAACACAGAAAAAAGCAGGAGTAGCTATTATGTGTGCAGACAATGTAAACTTGAAACCAAGAACAACTGAAAGAGATAAAGAAGGTCACTACATACTTGTTAGGGGAAAATTGCAAGAGGATGAGATAACAATCCTAAACATATATGCACAAAATATTAGAGCACCAAACTACATAAGACAAAGCTTAGCAGACATGAAAACCCATATACTCAATAACAATATTTTAATAGAGGGTCTCAACACCCTCCTGACACAAAGAGATAGGTCAACTGGACAAAAAATCAGCAAAGAAATAGCAGATCTGAACCAAAGCTGTGAACAAATGGACTTAGTAGATGTATACAGAGTGTTCCACCCCACAACAGCAGAATACACATTTTTCTCATCTGCACATGGAACTTTCTCTAAAATAGAACACATTCTAACCCATAGAGCATACCTACCTAAATACAAAAGAACTGAAATTATCCCATGCATATTATCGTACCACAGGGCAATGAAATTGGAAATTAATGACAAAAGGAACTCCAAAAACTCCATAAACACTTGGAAATTAAACAACACACTTGGAAATTAAACAACAACCTCCTGAACAAACAATGAGTCACAGAAGAAATTAAAGAAGAAACTAAACAATACCTACAAACAAATGAAAATGTAGATACAACTTACTGGAATCTGTGGGATGCAATGAAAGCAGTCCTCAGAGGAATATTTATAGTGGTGAACTCATACAGAAGTAAAACAGGAAGTGAACAAATAAATAGCCTAAACTTTCAGAAAAAGAAGAATAAGTCAAGCCTAAAGCCCAAAGAAGGGAGAAGATTATAAAGATCAGCACAGAAATTAATGCAATTGAAATGAAGAGAACCCTACTAAAAATAAATGAATCAAAGAGCTGGTTCTTTGAAAGAATAAATAAAATTGATAACCCCCTAGTCATCCTTATCAAAAAATGAAAGGTAAGAACTCAAATTCATGCAATAAGGAATGAAAAGGATGAAATCACCACAGAGCCTACAGAAATTCAAAAGATCACAAATACCTACTTTGAAAATCTTTACCCTGATAGGATAGAAAACTGAGAAGAAATGGAGAGATTCCTAGAAATGTATGAATTACCAAAGTTGCATCAAGCAGATACAAAAATCTTGAACAACCCAATATCAATTAATGAAATTGAAAACAACATTAAAAACTTACCAACAAAGAAAAACCCAGACCCTGATGGGTACACAACAGAATTTTCCAAGAAATTTAAGAAGATTTAATACCATCACTCCTCAAACTCTTCAATGAAATTAAAAGGGAAGCAATTTTCCCTAACTTATTTCTGGAGGTAAATATTATACTGATACCAAAACCAGAGAAAGAGCCAACCAAAGAAGAGAACTACAGACCAGTCTCCCTAATGAATATAGATGCAATGATACTCAATAAGATACTAGCAAGTAGAATGCAGCAAATCATCAAGAAAATGGCACACCATGTTGAGGTCAGATTCATTTCAAGAATGCAGGGATGGTTCATTATTCACAAAAAAATTAATTTTATACAACACATCAATAGAGCCAAAGAATAAAACCACATGATCATTTCAATAGATGCAGAAACAACTTTTGAAAAAATCCCATGCATTCATGATAAAAATCCTACACAAAATAGAAATAGATGGTCTTTATCTCAATCTGATCAAAGCCATCTATGACAAACCAACAGCCAACATCATACTAAATGGACAAAAACTGAAAGCTTTTACTTTAAAATCAGGAACCAGGCAAGGATGTCCACTGCCACCACTCCTATTCAACATAGTTCTGCAAGCATTACCTGAACAATTAGACAAGAGAGAAAAATAAAAGAATAAGGATAGGAATGGATGAAATGAAATTATCACTATTTGTGGATAACATGATACTTCAAATGGAAGATCCCAAAAACTCCACAAGAAGACTCCTTGAATTAATTGACATATTCAGCCATGCAGCTGGATACAAAGTCAACACCTAAATATCAATAGCATTCCTATACACAAACTACAAACAGACTGAGAGAGAAATTAAGGAAACCATACCTTTCATAATAACATCCAAGAAATTGAAATATTTAGGAAACAGTGTAAGAAAAGAACTAAAAGGTCTATTCAGTGAAAATTACAGTACTCTGAAAAAGAGATGGAAGTGGATTTCAATAAATGGAAAAACATTCCTTGCTCATGGACAGGAAGAACCAACATTGTGAAATTGGCCATACTACCAAAATTGTTGTACACATTCAATGCAATTCCCATTAAACTACCATTGGCATATCTCAAAGATCTAGAGAAAATATTCCTTAAATTCATCTGAAACAAGAAGAGACCCAGAATAACAAAAGCAATCCTGGGTAACAAGGACAAGTCAGGTGAAATTACAATCCCTGACCTGAAATTATACTACAAAGCTACTGTAAAAAAAATCAACATCGTATTGGCCAAAAACATGGACCAGAAGATCAATGGAACTCACTGGAAGACACCAACACAACCACAAACACACTCAGCCACCTAATCTTTGATAAAGAGGCCAAACAAACTCACTGAAAGAATGATAGCCTCTTTAATAAATGGTGCTGGAGAAATTGGTTTGCCACCTGCCAAAGACTGAAAATAGACCCAAGTCTATCACCATGCACCAAACTCAAGTTAAAATGGATCACAGATCTCAATATTAAAACGGAAACACTAAATCTATTGGAAGAGAAAGTAGGCAAAAACTTTGAAGACATAGGGATAGGCAGAGAGTTCATGAACAAAAACCAAACTGCCCATGAAATACTTCAAACAATCAACAACTGGGACCTCCTCCTACTGAAAAGTTTCTGCACATCTAAAGAAATCACCAGCAGAGTAAAAAGAAAACCCACAAATTGGGAAAAATTTTAGCTGACTGTCCCTCAGACAAAGGTCTTCTATCAAAAACATATAAAGAATTAGAAAGCATCAGCCCCTCCAAATTCAAAGACCCAATCCAAAAATGGGCAGCTGAGATAAATACATACTTCTCAGATAAAGAAATACAAATGGAAAATAAATACATAAAAAATGTTCAACATCAATAATCATTTGAGAAATGCAAATTAAAAGAACACTAAGATATCACCTCACCCCAGTAAGAATGACTACCATTAAGAAATCAACCAATAACAAATGTTGGTAAGGCTGTGGAGAAATATGAACTCTTCTTCACTGCTGGTGGGAATACAGATTGGTGAAACCACTGTGGAAATCAGTTTGAAAATTCCTCAGCAAACTAAGTCTAGAGGTCCCATTCAATCCAGCTATTCCCCGTCTGGGTGCTTTCCCAGAAGATCTGAAAATATCATATCACAGCAATATACGTGCACTCGTTTATGGCGGCACAATTTGTAATTGCTAAATTGTGGAAGCAGCCCAAATGTCCATCCAATGAGGATTGGATAAAAAAAATTGTAGTACTTTTATATAATGGAGTATTACTCAGCTATAAAGAAAGATAAACTCGAGGCTTTTATGGGTAAATGGTCACACCTAAAGACCATACTCATCAGTGAAATAAACAAGACCTGCATGTTTCAGCAACGTATTGTCTCACTACTATAAGAACCTGAAACCTAGGAGGTGTGATAGACATTGTGAAATGAAAGGAAAATGCTCAAAAGTAAGGGGCAACTGGGGTGTGGGAAAGGAGAAGGGAAAGAAGGGAAAATCATGTATGTATACAGGATAGCTAACAGTTGTACTACTGTCTTCTGTTGCTTTACTGAAAAGAACAGTTAATAGTTACTGGCTTGATCATTATTGCATGTCTGTATTTGTTTTCCTGAGAAACCACTTTTAAGTTATCAATAGTAATACAACAACCATTGTTAATTTCCTACCACTTTGTCTGTAACTCTGTATTGTTTGTACTGTTCTTATGCTATTTTCTAAATGGATGTCCATTTGTTAATGTATTCTCCCTTTATTCTTAAAATAAAATTTTAAAAAACCCCAAAGTTGATGGAGAAGTAAGGTATTTTCCTATGTGTACTGTATTATAATTTATATAGGAACTGCTACTTGGAACATTCAGATTGTGCCTTTCCTGAAATGTATGCTTTGTACTGTGTTTTTGTTTTTATAAATAAAGTGGAAGAGAGTAACAGCTGTAGAGAAGATCTCGCGAGTGTTGACTTCATTTTACTTTATTGTTCCTGAGTTCACCTGGTGGAAGAGACCTTTGCTAAGAGGAAAATGTGCTGTCCGGGTGGAAACCAGCTTGAGGGGGTTTGTGAGCTTAGTCCTCACCTGCAAAAGAGTAAAATAAGCCCATACTTTCCATCAGCAAACCAAAACCAGCTTTTCCAGAAACTAAAACATTTGGTCTCCTTCATCACTCTTTTTAGAATTTAGAATTTATTTACTTTATAGCAGAACGAGTACCATTATTAGATAAGGTCCTGCTTATGAAAAATGGCACAGTTGGTTAAAAAATTTTTACATATTTACATATGTCAACAAACAAAATGTCATGAGTTCTGGAATCAGGAAGACTGCTGCTTAAAGATCTACTCTAAAGGAGAAAGGTAGGGGCTGGTGGTATAGCTCAGCTGTATAAGCACTTGCCTGGCAAGCCTGAGGTTATGAGTTCAATTCCCAATACCAAAACAAGAAAAAAAATAATAATAAAATGGGAATGGGAGGAATGGCGGCAAGGAGCCTCTGTCCCTCTCTTACACTGTGTGCAAACCACCAGCCCCTGGGTGGGTGCAACACTCACACCCATAATCCCAGGATTGGACCATGGAGCCCCACAACTGCATGAGGATTTTGGGGGACATCCAGACACAAACCATAAAATAGTAGGGTACCTAGGGCAATTTAATTAGTTTATAATGTAGTTTCTCCTTTATAAAATGTGGATAATCCCTTGTCAAAGTTCAATTAGAGATTATTTTTATTTATTCATTTGTCTTTTTGAGACAGGGTCTCACTTTGCAGTTCAGGCTGGCCTTGAGCTCACTTTGTATACCAAACTCACAACGATCGTCCTGCCTCAGCCTCCTGAGTGCTGGGATTAAAGGTGTGCACCACCACCTCCTGCCTCAGCCTCCCACCACCACACTTTCTGCGCTTTCTCGACCTTCAGTAAAAGGTCTCTAATCTCTCATATTCCTTCTCCCTGTTCTTGGCCCCAAACTTCCTTTTCTATGTATGTTTTTCTGAATGCTCCAAATTTTCTCCATCCAGCTGCCTGCCAAAGACGGTTCTCTCAAGGAGACATATAAATGTTAACATTTTTCTTATGTTCACAGCAAAGCTTACTCCTTCAGTGAACTGTGGTTTTAAACTGTGGTTTAATTTCGAATGTTTTATTCAAATTTTTGTTTGCAGTAGTGAAAACACAGACAAGATGTAACTTCTTAAAATGTTATTCTTTAATATAATGTATCTATATATTGCAATATTATACAACTATTATAAATATCTTATTGCCATGGAAAGCTACTTCTACCATGCTCTGAATGAGGAAAAATAGAGATTATAAATGATGTGCAGATATTCTTCATTTAACAACCTACTTGTTTAAGGACTTTTGAATGTAGGTCTGAGGTGCACTGTTTGGACTTAAGACCCAGTGCTGGGACTCACAGCTCGCCCTGTTTTATCTTCTTTGGTATAGCTCTGTCCATCTTGAGGCAGAGCCAGAATGTCATTTTTTGTACGGTATACCTTGTATACAGTACTATCGCCTTTGCTGATTGTGTAATAGAGTACTGTAGTTTTATGCTTTGTTATACATTAGGGTACTTCATGTAAGAGTTGTGCAGTTACCAAGTTGCAGTTTCCTTTGACTATGTCTTTGTTGTGAATATTGTTTTATCCTTTTTGTTTCGGTTTGGTTTTTTGGTATGGGGAATTGAGCTCCCGACCTCAGGCTTGTCAGGCAGGTGTGGTGCTGCTGAGCTATATCCTGGCTTGTTGTGAACATTGCAATGCACATAGTCTCAACGATTCCATACTTAGTGGCCAATTCATATGAAGACCAAGTCACAGGGTGGAACTTGGTCATTAAATGAGGAGTGTCTGTATAAACCTATTAAAGTTATATCTATATCCCTAAATGAATGTAAAAATGACATGTGAGAAAATTCTAACAATTGTTACCTCTGAGGGATGTGTAATCTTGTTCCCTTTCTTTTGTATAGAGTCTATCAAAAAATGAATACATCAGGAAAAGAAAAACATATACATATTTTAATACTAAATTTATTGAGGCATCATGAGATTAATACAAGTTACCTTTGGCCCCTACAATTACAAGAGGTGCTCAAAGTGGTGGTCGTTAGTTCCAGACATCAGTATTATGAGTGGCCCAAGTATGTGTACCTGTTGGGGCAGATTCTGTCCCTATTCAGGGACAGTGGGTATCCTCTAAAACACATTCTTTTGTATTCTAATAAGTTAAACTGTTTCTGGCCTCCATCCAGATAGGAAATTTTATTTCAGACATTATTGAAAGTTCTTTCTCCCACCAATTATTCAAGTGTTATAATTATCCTGTGAGTCTTGTAAAGTTCAAACTTTTAAATAGCATCTTTGGGTTCTGTTCTATACTGAATAACAATGATAGACCAGTGTCTGAGCCACATCATCCATGCCTTGACTCAACACATGATTCAATTTGAGTCTAAAGGACTCTTGAAAATACACATGTAGCACAGTGTTGCCATGGGCACCAGACAGTTTGCAATCTCAAATCTCTTCATTCTCCCTCCAATCATTTTTCTAGTTTTCATATAGCAAAATTATTTACCAGTAAGAATAAACTTATTTGCTCAGACATTAATTCATAAGGTAAGTGGTAATTTGAAAATTAAATTTAAAATCTCAATAAGTAGTATTATGTTCATACTTTGTATGCACTACACATTACTTAAATGTTACTGTGTATAGTATATTAACCTGTAATAATGTGTATTACTCTATATAAGGTATCAAGTCCTTAACTCTAAATTATTTGAGTCATGAGTCATATAAAGAATTATCTTCTGCTGCCATATGGCCATTGTGCAGAGGCCTTGTCACCTGCTGATAACCTGAGAAATGGAGGTTGCTGAAACTCTCTAAATGACATTGATCCTTTCTACCTTGTCTAGGTGTTTATCATTCTCATGATTTCCTATGAGAATTTGGACCATGCCAGCAGAGCTTGGAAGGTTGAGAGAGAGAAGTGGAAAGGAGGAGTCAGTGTGTTTCATATTTCATGCTTTTTTTGCTTTAGTAATGATCCAAACTTAAAAAACTCTTGGCCAGTAGAACATTCAGTCATGATTTGGAGTGTACAAGAAAACAATATCCATAGCCATAATCATGAAAAGGATAGAACACACATTTTTTAAATTTTAATAATGAATTTGTTTCCAATATAAATTTTTAAATAGTAAATTGTCTTGGTTATTTTTTTCTTCTTGTTGTGACAAAATACCCAATACCTAAAGTTAAAGAGGGAAAGGTTTCCAGACTTCCGGGAAGATGGCGACCGGGTAGGCAGCAGAGAGAGAACCTCCCAGAGGATTACCACCCAGACAATGGAATATAGCAATATGAAGACAGAAAGGAGAGAGGTGTGTACCCTGAACCCAAGAAGGATCTGAAATGGAAACTGAAGCCCTAGGAGAGACCAAGCAAAACCTCTCCTGGAGGAAAGGATCGGAGGGCCGCCCCAGCACAGTCGGACGGAGAAGAGACGGAGAAAGAGGAAGCCACTGCTTCAAACACACTCTTGGCCCAAGCCCTCATTCCAGCAATCGTAGCTTCAGCTTCGGAGACCCACGCTCATGGAGGCCTCCCGACTCGGCTGGGGGAGAGCGGAGTTCCTAGAGCTGGTCCAGGTCTGGAGAGGAGAGGGCGCAGCCAGGAAAAGAGGCAATGGTATTTGGGAACTGTAGTCAAATCCAGTGTGAGGATGAGAGGTTGCAACAGCCACTGAAGCAGAGTCCCCACTCTGTAGCAACCTTCCTAATCAGCACCGGGAGGCAAGGTGGAGCCAGAGCAGCCAGTACACATCCCACCACACCCAGCTCTATGCCTGCCTCGAGACTGTGGCCTCCTGCCTCTCCACTGTGTGGGCGGCTGCCAGTGGGGAGCGGTGGGGTCCATCGGCACCCACATCAGAGCCACAGCAACTCCCAGGGATCCAGCCAAGGAACAAACGGGAACTGGAGCACAACAGCAAGAGAGAGCTGCAGATGGAGGTGGATCACACGGCCCCACGCCCTTCTCACTCCAACATCAAGCAGGAAGCATGAACTGAGTTACTGGGCTTCAGCTCCCACCCTGAACGCCCTCTGTGAGC
>PVLD010014641.1:0-16662 GCA_004027595.1 Dinomys branickii | reverse complement strand
GTTCAGGACTCACCCCAAACTACTAATACGAGCAACAAGAGTGTCTCCATACTGCTTGCATATATGAACCTTGTATGAACCCATGGCGACCGGGTAGGCAGCAGAGAGAGAACCTCCCGGAGGAATGCCACTCAGACATAGGAATATAGCAACATGTGAAGGACAGAAAGGAAAGAGGTGGATATCCTGAACTCAAGAAGGACCTGAAATGGGAACTGAAACCCTTGGAAAGACTAAGCAAAACCTCCTCTGGAGGAGGGGATCGGAGATCTGCCATGGTGCAGTCCGAGGGAGACGAGAGGGAGAGGGAGGAGGTCACCGCTCCAACCACACCCTTGGCCCACGCCCTTGTCTCGGCATTCGCAGCTTCAGCTTCAGAGACCCATTGCCCAGCTGCAAGGGGTGGGGAATGGTAATGCTGGAGATCAGGAGGAGGTGGGAGGAGAAGAAAGGGCCTCTGGCATCAAGGCAACAGGACAGAGCCAAAAGGGTCACAGAGGGCGCCCCATGGGGGCACATGCCTCCTGGCTGCTCTGCTGAGGGCCCCGTGGCTGCTCTGCTGTGGGCCCGGTGGCTGCTCCGTTGAGGGTCCTGCTCAGGGCACCTCATGGACTGGACCCACCCCCACCCATAGCAGGAAGACAGGATCGAGCCAGGCAGTCCACTGTGAGCATATGTGCTTTCCCACCTCCAACCATGTTTGTATACACCCATGTATGTTATAGTATAGTCTGAGGCAGCTATATCTCTTCCCAAGGCAAGAGTCCAGGGGTATAGATAAACCCAGGAGTACAGTTATCACAGGGAAGATGACTGATTGAGTCATAGGGCAACGCAGATGAGGGAGGAGAAAAATTGAATGATCAAATGGGCCATCATCTGTGTAACTGAGTAACAAAGGTGAAGGTAACATTATGTAGGACAGCATCCAGAGCTAATTCCCTTCTATGTTTTCTATAATTCTGTATTTCCTCAACCGTTTTTGTATTAACAGAAGTGAAGATAACCTTATATTATACAGCATCCAGTGCAAATTCCCTACTATCTTCTCTATAATTTGGTATTTCCTTTAATGTTTTTGTGTTAACTAATGTGAAGATAACTATGTAATACAACATCCAGTGCTAATTCCCTACTATATTCTGTACAAGTTTGTATTTTCTGTATTGTTTATGGCTTTTCTGGTTCATATGTCTCCATTCTTTTGTCTTTAAAATTAAAAAAAGAAATAGAGGGAAAGGTTTATTTAGCTCACAGTTTATAAAGGTTTTAGTCAGCTGGCTCTAAGGCAGGGTGGCGTGGCAGAGGGACAATCATTCATGATGGCAGAAGACAAAAGCAAGAAGAGCAACAGGGGGAAGCAAGACTCTTTCCCTCCTTTGCAGTGTATGCAGGCTGCCTGCCCTGGTGTGGGTGTAGCACATACAGCCCCAATCCTAGCACTAGACAACGAACCAATCACAAACTCTAGATTCAGCCACCTCTGAGAAGCCTGCCCCCTATCACCACATGAGGCTTTGGGAGGCCATCTAGACATAATCTATAACACAAATGTTTTCAAAAACAAAACAAAGCACAATAATATTCCACATGACAACATTTTGGTTGGTAACTGTTCAAAAGTATGACTGTGGTCCCAACAGATTATAATGGAACTGAAAATGTCCTGTTGCCTGGTGATGTTGTACCCTTGGTGGCATCTTAGCACAACAAGTAAGTAATTAACTGCGCTGTCAGTTGTATAAAAGTATAGCACATAAAATCACAGTACATAATATTTCATAATGATAGTAAACCACCAGGTTACTAGTTTATGTATTTATCATAGTTAGTTTACAGTGTGCTCTGCTCCTGATTATCCAAAGAAAGTTAACTACAAAGCTGTGCTAGGCGTGTTCTTCAGGGGATATTCAGTACAAGACATTGTTATGGCAGGTGACAGCTGCAGGAGGGTGACTGCCCCTGAAGATCTTCTAGTGGGACAAGATGTAGACAGAGGGCAGCAGTACTGATGATCCTGGCCCTGAGTAGAGCTTAGCTAATGTGCTTGCTGGTGTCATAGCAAAAAGCAAAAAGGAAAACCAAAAAAAGTAAAATAATTATACTAGGAAAATAGTTTGGTACAGTTGTACAGTGTGCCTTGGCTCTAAGTGTTTATGCAACAGGTCCCACAGTAAAGAAAAACTGGAAGTTTATAAAATAAAAATTACTGTAAGTTCAGGTTAATTTATTATTGAAGAAAGATTTTTGAAAATAAGTTTTGTGTAGCCGAAGAGTACAGTGTTTGTTAAATGTACAGCAGGGTACAGGCATGTCCTAGGTATTTATATTTTCTCACCCACCACAGATCGACTCCAAACAGCTTCCTGTCCTGCTCGGTATGTGTCCCACACACACTCACACCACGTGTTCCCTACAGGGGTGCCATTTGTACATCTTTTATGTCATATTCTTACTGTGCTTTCTCTGTTTGGGTACATTTAGATACACAGATATTTATCATTGTTTTATAATTGAGTTTGGCATTTAGTTCTTTAACAGGCTGAACAGGTTCTACTACAAACACTAGATGTGTACAGAGCCAGCTAAATCACCTAGATTTGCGTAAGCATGCAATGATGTTCATACAGTGGTGAAATTATCTCTCCATGTATTTATAAGACTGCATCCCCCTTGTTAAGCATGTATTATCAAATGATAGCATAGAAGTGCTAAACTTGTGTTTTTTCATTGTGTATTTACTTGGAAAAGTTTTACTTAACCTCTGAGGTCTAATTAATTTATCCATGGATAGGCAATGAAAAATAGCTAAAAGATAGATAAGTTGAAGTCAAACGTTTGGTTTGAACCCCAACTTTGATGTTCTATCTTAAGTAAATCACCTCTCCCTGGGAGCCCATGGTTTCCTTCCTTGTTGGAGTGGTGATAATACTGAAGACTGCTAAGACTTTCTGGATAAACTCAGCTCATCCCATGGTGCTCAGCTTTGCCATGGTGCTCTTACAATTTTTCCAGTGGCAAAACTGATTCCGGCTAAGACTAAGCTGGCTTACTGGTTTGGGCATAAATTCTCAAAGTCAACAACAATTTGAAGATAAAATCTTAATGAAGTAGTAGTAAGTACATACTCTGCATAAGACATCAGAGGCTAAATCATCAGTCTTAAATTACGATTCCTTGCTGTGTGGTATGGTTTATTCATTTAGTTGACTTTTATCCAGCTATATTTACCTTCCATTTCTACCTTTTCCATCTCTTTTGTTTGTTTGTGGGTTTATGTAGTGTTTCTTTAATTTTGGGATAGGGTCTTGTTATATAGGTTGTTCTTGAATGCTCTGTGTAGCCCAGGTTGGCCTCAAATTCTTGATGGCCGTGAAATAGCTGGGATTACAGGCTTGTGCCGCTGTGCGTGCCTCCGGCTGCTACCCAGCTGTCTCAGCAGTCTATTTGCATGTTTTCTCCATGTTGGGACTTCTCATTCACACCTTCCTGCACCACCCTTGCTCTTCATCAGTTCTGTTTCTTCCTTTTTCCTATTACTGTCTCCATTACTGACCTGCCGTCTTCCTGCACAGCAGTTTAATGATGTTCTGCTCTGCTAGGATCTAAGAAACCCATACCCACCCTCCAATAATCACCTGCCAAAATGAAAGCAAAAACAAAACAAGGAACCACTGACATGTTTAATAGCTGGGAAGTGTCTTATTCACTCCAGGTCCAAATCCCTGTATCTGTTCGTCCAAAAATGTTAAGGTGTGATTCCCCCTCCCCCCATGTATATTTCTAAAATGCTGTCCAGCTGCTCTTTACACAAACTCTCCTTTCAGAATTGTCTTAGTATTTGCTCTCCACCCACTAACCCCCGCCTTTGCCTCTGATACTTCAACTTACCCTAACTACACACTGAGTCCCAGCCCTTACCTCACGGGTTGGATTTGGAGCTCTGATTTCATTCCGCCCTACTTTATTTCTCTTTCCTTGTTCCAGCACTCGCTTTTGAAGGCACACACAGTGGCACTGTCATGTGTAGCTTTCAAGTTCTATGTGTCACTGGGGAGATAGTTCAGTGACGCAAGCACCTGCCTGGCAGGGGGTAAGGTCCTGGGTTTAATTCCTGGTAGAAAAAAAAAAAAGTTGCCTGTTTTGCTATGGGTGGTGGTGCACACCTATAATCCCAGCACTCAGGAGGCTGAGGCAGGAGGATGGCTGTGAGCTTGAGGACAGCGTGGGCTACAAAGTGAGCTCAGGGCCAGCCTGAACTGCATAGTGAGAGCCTGTCTCAAAAAGACACACAAAAAAATTCTGTGTCAGTTTAGGTCTCACAGGTACACTTGCTGATTCCTTTGTCTGGAGAATTCCTCCCCCGCTCAGTTCCATTTTCCACGTCACAGCTGAAGTACACCTTCAGAGAGGACTTTCTAGGATATTTTGGTTTCAAAATTACTATTTTGTTGCCTGCCTGCCTGCCCTGTTGACTAGGATACAAACTCTGTGAAAACATCGACCTCGCCTATCCTGATTCTCTCTCTCTCCATTGCCAGAAAATATGCTATTCTGTTCTACTCTGGCCTCAGAGGGCCTGGACTAAGCTGTACCTACCTGGGCTTAGTCTATCCGTTCCAGCGCTAATGTCTTCTAGTAACAGCCTAGTGGATGTGCCCAGAAATAATGTTTTACCATTTCTTAGCTTAGTTATGTTGACTCATAAAATTCAACATAGTAGGGGTTTAAGTAAGAAATAAATATTTACATTAGTTGTGCCATCAGTGCATTTCTTAGTGGTCTGATTTTTTAAGATCAAAACAGCTGGATCACTTTACTAACTTGGAATGAATTTTATTAGGATTCATTATTTTCATAGCCCTTTTTGGATTTTTTTGGGGGGTGCATTATCTGAATTTTTACTTCACTTTATTTTTTTCTTTTTTGAAACAGGGTCTTGCTATGCAGTGCAGGCTGGCCTTGAGCTCACTTGGTAGCCCAGATTGGCCTCCAACTAGCAACGATCCTCCTACTTCAGCCTCCCGAGTGCTGGGATTACAGGCATGCGCCACCATGCCTGGCACTTTCCTTCTTAAAAAGTAAAATTCGGATACATTGTGGGATGTACAGCTCCATCCTAAATGTAATGAAACCGTATCCTGGTATGTGACTCTCTTTGTTACTTGGGTAAAGTTTACGAGGTTACTTGTTGCTTTCTTGTGTTTCCAAACAAAGAAAAATTAAATATATGAAGAATGAAGGAGGAAAGATTTTCCAAAAGCTGTTCTGGTGTCTGACAATGTACTTGAAAAGTGACATAGCAAAACACTCCCGAAGCTGCTGAGTCACTGGTTTTATAAACATAAGTATAGGATGCTATTATTATCATGGCCAGAGACAAACAAAAATTCTATAAAAGCCCTCCAGTGACATCTGTGAGCTGTCCCTTGAGTAACTCTGGAAATTCACATAGCAGTCGTTCTTCTTACTCAGGACTGCTGCAGCACGAAGGACAGGGGCTCAGCCTTCCTTGCTGTCGTCACTACATTTAAATTCCAAGGGCATAAATATTTTTAAAGCCCTGTGAAATGCCTGCAAGTCAGTCCCTGAGCTGAGTAATTGGCCCTGAGCCCATTCTGACAGAATTACTAAAACTGCAGATTCATTTACTTAACTGAATTCAGGGGGACCCTAGAGAATAGGAAACAACTTGTCAAATGATTGCCATCAGTACTTAAATGAATTAGGACAACCTGACTTTGTTGATAGTTTTTGAATGGGATTTGTCTATGACCAGAACTTTCTACTATGTGCATGTAATGTTCATTTTTGACAGCATAAATCTTTCCATTGTATGTATTTACGATTTGTAGTGAAGTCTGAAGGAACTGTGGTGTGATTTTAGGTGGCTTGTGAGTGAAAAGTGAGGACCTTTAAAGTGTGATGCAAGTCTACAGGTAGTGGAGAAAACGAGACTGTATGATTAAGGCAACGGAATGATCTGATTTGCGCCACGGTGAGGTCAACACGTTCGTGAGCCCCGCAGTGACTTCAAGAGGCGGCAGCTGACAGAGGGATAGAGAGCATGCAGTAGTACGCGCAAGCAGCAGCAGTGAATGCTAGAGCATAAATTAACTTTTGGACAGTAAAATAGAAAGAAAAGAAAGAACTGAAGAAAACAAATGAAGCTAGCAGCCAGGATGACCTGGGCATGGTGCCTTACACCGGTAGTCTGGGAGCTGAGGGAGAGCACAGCAAGTTTGAACTCACGCTGGGCGACGGAGTGAGAACTTGCTCAAAAAAGGAAAAATATCTGAAGTATAAAAGGAAGAAAAGAGAGAGGAGGGAGGGAGAAAAGGAGAGAAGAGGAGAGAACGTTGAAGAAGAGGGCAGGAGAGGGAGGAGGGAAGGGGGAGGGGAGGAGAGCAGAGGAGAGACCAGAAGATACAGGAAGAAGTTCTCGGGAAAGGTGAAGGCTCAAGACCGCGACCCCTGCTGATGGGGATGAGGCGGGCAGAAGGTTCCTCACCTGGCCACAAGGATAAGGGAGCTCTCTTTTCCTCCAGTAGCTCCACTGACACCAAAACCTAATAGGGATTTCGGTTGACTTGGGAGCAAGCTGGAAGATGAGTAAACAAAGCTTCCGGTAAGAGAATGTGGTCTACAGATAAGAGTTACGGGCCGTGGAGATGAGCAGACTTGGACTGAAACCCTGGCTTCGCTGCTAACTTTGAGCGCTTACGTAATAACGGAATTCTAAAGAAAGACAGTAATGTCTAATTTCCCAGATGTAGTGGTTCGAGACACAGCAAAATAGTGATAACATAAAGCATCTGGTTTAGCCTATTGCTAAGGCTTTATTTTTATAGTCCTTTTGTTATATTTTTTAAAAATAAAAAAGAATTAAGATGCACCATGGACATATGCCAACTCCCCACGAGGAATATGATCATTACGTACTAAAAATGTGTCCTCATTAAAGAGGAGAAAGCTTAATAAAGTTTTAATAATCTACCTAACATGTCCATTTAAATTTTTTTTTGTTTTTGAGTCTTAGATCAAAAGATTGGTGCAGATGTACAAGAAGCTACCGGTAGATATTTAGATTTTAAAATATATTTTTATTGCTTGTAAACATTCTCTCTAAAGAGTTATGCTTTCAGTATGACAACTATGTTTTAGATTCATGGCCTATGTATTTAATTAGAATCCATTTCTCCCTTACCTCTGATTAGGTTCATATCTTTATATCAGTATAAGAGGTCATTAAAAATAAAATTTTTTAAAAAATGGAGATGGTGGTAGAGAGCTGAATACAGGAATCAAGCTCAGAGCCTCATGCTTGCCAGGCAGGTGCTGCACCACTCAGGTAAATTCCTGGACTTTGGGAGCAGAATATTATGTGAGGGTTGGTTTTAAGATTTCTTTGACCTCGATACCATGGGCAACAAGTTCAACAATCATCTATGGACCTCTTAATGTTAGGCACTTCGGGTGGAAAGTGTGTTTTCTGCTGTGAAAAAGTTTGTTTCTCATATAGTGGAACAAAATCTGTTTTCTCCTTATATATCTAAGTATAACACATAACCAGAGCTGAAGTAACAACTGGAAGAACAACTTCTGCTGGGTTCTAATGGAGTTTGTGGAAAGCCCTTCTCCATGTATCAAGCATCTTATTTTACATTGAAAATTTGCAATTCAACCGGATGTGATTTTTTTAGACTCTGAATCTCAACGTACTACCACAGTCTGTCAAGGACTACAGTCCTAAATTTACAAATGTTTATCAACTCATTTGAGTAGGGGGGGGGAAGCTTTGAATAGACTCACTTTTTAAAGTAACCCTATTTTTTGTCCATCTTTAATGTAGATATGTTTTATATTTTTGCTTTTTTATGAACTTTAAAAAAACACAAAAATGCTTAAGCTCATCCACTATCTTGTCTGTTTGGTTCTTACTTGTTTGGATACATAGAAAGTCCTGACTGTTTAAGAACACTTATGTAGTTGCTTGCGCGTGCAGACACACACACACACACACACACACACACACACGCGCGGAAACTGCAGAAACGCACAGTTCGTGCTATTTAGGGCAGGCTAATTTATGGATTATTTAGGCATGTTTTCTGACTCTAAACTCCTGATTCTGACAACTACAAATTTGCATCTAAAATATTAGCTTCTACTAGCTAAGCGCTCGCCCTCTCTTCCTCTTTAATTCCACCTTAAAAACCTCTGCAAAAGCCCAAGGAGACCAGCCCCTCGCTTAGCTCCTCCCACCAGGGTTAAGACTTCGCCCAAGTCCGGACTGACTTGGATCTCGACAGAAAGCTAGAGACACACAGAAGCCTGAGGATTCTCTTGTGCCTCTGGGAACTGTAAGCGATATATTTTCTCTTCCCCTGCTCCGCCGCTTTCTCCCACTGCTCTAAGCTATTACTTCGTAGCTGACTTGGAAGAAGGACGGACGCAGGGGAAACTGCTCGGCTTTAAGTCTGCGTGGCCCCAGCTACTTGAAATGATGCACAGAACTGGGAATCCAGGGTCTTTCTAGCCCGTGCAAATTTGCTTTCCGTGGTCTAAGTACGTTGTGGAGTCCAGGATAAATTGTCACCTTCAGCGGGAGCCCGGAAATTTAGCATTTAAAAAGAGGGGCGAGTTGGCCCCTTTTTTGGGTTCCTCGTGATGTCACCCACTAGTTTAATGATCCCCGGACTGGAACAGCTGCTGTTAGACAGCCCTAAGGACCTTTAGCAACGGGCTTTGTTGACTCATGTGTTTTAATTTAAGAATATAGTCATTTGGGTTACTTATGCACAGCATCGCTGGGTATTTATTGTGTTGCATTATGTGAGAGAGACAATACTGAAACATTAAATGCAGTCGCCTGGCTTTTCTGATTCACTTTTCCCTTGGGTTACTTGACCTGTAGCGAGAACAGCTCAAAACCAGACTCTTGAAAAAATTTGATCAAGTTACAGTTACATTTTGAGCATGAGTACTATTTTAGTAATTTCACTGCAGAGGAAGCAAAGGAAAAAGACATTTGGTTTTGAAATAACTGCCTGAACCTATTCCTATTTTCATCTCACACAACTTATAATGATGTTAGCCTTAAAAATAATTACATTTTCTTTGCCTCAAAAACTAGAACAAGAGATGACTTACACTTTTGTTAAGCTAAGCCAGGTGGAGACCTTGAGGCATATACTATTTGAATAGGTGTCAGTTCTAAAGTTGAATTTGCACATATAATTCGGGTACAAGGAAGATTTGCATTTTATTTCTGTTTGTTGCATACTTTTCAAATATTGGCCCAAGAGATATTTGCAGAAAATCCAGTGAAACAAACCTGTTAGTACATCCCAAAGGTCTTTAGACTTTGCCAGTCAAGTTAGATGGTGGGACAAGAAATGGGTATTTATTTTCATTGAGCTCTGAAAGAGGTAAAATTTTAAATTAAGCAATAATTGTGCAATGCATAGGGAAGTGTTTGATATATATCGGCTCGAAGGAGTTTTACAAACTTCCTGTAAGGGCGAACATATTTTATGGGACAAGACAATACTTCTTTTTATCCTTGTGAGTTACTTTTGAAGTATTTTGCATTGTGTTTCACTAGGAAAAAGAAAATTAGTAAGCAGCCCCCTTAGCACCTGATAAAATTTATTCCATAGAGGTAATTTGAAGTCTGTTCCCAACTAATATCTTTTCTAGTGCCACTGCTTAGAAAGCAAGGTCATACAACATAACATTTACATATTAAAACTGTTCCAGGAATAAAAAAGAGGAAGACAGTGAGGTTCCTTTTCCCCTGTGTGACTTTTATTTAGCATAACTTTTTTCCTCTGCTTTCATGCTGATTTTATATTGAGAACTATTTAAAAAATGTAAAATCAGCAATCTTTTTTTTTTTGCCTTTTTGAGACAGGGTCTCACTATGTAGATCAGGCTGGTCTCGAACTCACGACGATCCTCCTGCCTCAGCCCAGCTCTCACACTTTTTTTTCTTTGTCCTCTTTCTTTTTGATCACTGACCCTTTACAAGTCTTGTAACAACTCAGATCCATCCCTTGAATTATCCACACATGCATTTCTAACACACACATTTAGAAGCATCTTACAGAAGTTAACAACTCCTGAAAGGTAATTTATATCACATAAAAATAGACTTTGTTAAAACATTGGAGTTTTCATACAATATGAGATAATTACAAACCTTTAACTTACACTAAGGAAGGACCTGACAGTGGGTGCTGCAGTGCCTGTTGCCACTTCTTCACGGGGATTGTGGGACTTCCAGCAATTTGGTACAGTGGAAACCAGCTTGCCTAGAACCCGACTGACCTAGATTCTCATTTCAACTCTGATCATAACCAACCATTTAATACTGTACTTGCTTTTCTGTGTAACATTTGATTTTTTAAAATTACTCGAATGCAGTAAGTGAAATATGATGAAGGGGAACAAATTGCAAGTTTTTCATTGGATTATGGGACATTTTTATTTTCTACTTTTATTCCAAAATGCTTAATGATATTTCCCATAATGATCATGTTTCCTTATATCATTGTTTATTATAAAGACAAACCTTACTAATTTTTAAAAATATTAACATATGCAAAGAAAACAGAAAAATTTAACTATAATCTTCATGAAGTAACTCTTTTTGAAATGTCATACATTCATTGGTTCAAACAGTGATTTTTAAAAAATTGTACTAAGCATTGAACCTAGGGTTTTGCATTAAGCTACATCCCAGGCCCATCTTTTATATTTTTATTCTGGGGTAGGATTTTTTTCTTTTTTGAAACAGGGTCTCGCTATGCAATTCAGGCTGGCCTTGAGCTTACTTCATAGCCCAGGCTAGACTCGAACTCACAACAATCCTCCTGCCTCAGTCTCCTGAATGCGGGGATTACAGGAGTATGCCACCACGCCCATCTGGTACAAGATCTAGCTCAGTCACTAAATTGTTCTGACTGGGTACCAATTTGTTATCTTTCCGCCTTGGTCTACCAGACTGCTGAGATTATAGATATGTACCTTGCCCATCTTTGATCAGTGAATATTTATTAAATATCAGCTATTCATCAGGACAGAGACAGGCAAGGAATTCATGTATTTACATGTGTTCTGGCCAACTCTTCATCAGCTCCTCAGCTCTTAATCTTCTACCGCTTGACTGTCAGGATAGTTAACAGCTGAGGGAATCAGGACTGACTCTGGAGTCCTTTGAGAAAAGACAAGAAATACAGCAGATATTGTTCTAATCTTTTGACACCATCACCTGCCTAAGAAAAAAAAGGAATGTGTTCTATTTTTGCTGCTCCTATTATGTGAATCTTTTTATTAATTATTAATACAACCTTATAATATTCTTTAAAAATACAGTTTAATTCTCCCTTTATACAATACAAAATAATACAAATATTCAATGTAAGTAAACTGTTTCTTCCCATAAGCAGTTTTGTAAAAGATTCGCTACCAGTTTAATTACTTATTTGATGACTTCAGAAAGCTGACAATATATAACATTATGTAGTACTTTGTGGTTTATAAAAAAATTTCTTCAGGACTTCATTAATGCTCACAAATAAGCAGAACAGCTATTCCTAGTCACATTTTACAGGTGTGAAGAGAGAGATGGTAAAAAAGCATATGCCTTTTTTTTTTTTTTTTGGTCCAGGCCTTATGATTTCCATTTTGAGGAATTTAATATTTTGTTTATTATTATTCATTTATATTCATAATACATGAATATTCTTCATATTCCCCATTTTGATGTTTCTGATTTAAGTTGAGAGCCTCTTCCAACTCAGATTAACAGAAAAATTATAAAGGAAAGTCCAGAAATTATACTGTCCCCATACACATTTCCATAATAGCCCGATTGTTCTGCCTTTGTAACTTGGTTACTGATTGACCTAACAGAGGAAGTTGCACCAACACTTGAGGACGATTGGAAAGGTAGTGGGTGATTTGGAATTGTTTTGTGGAACTACGTAGTGTTTTATATAGATCTACACTATATAAAGAAAATGAAAAAAGGATATCTTAAAGATATAACATAGATTAAGGGCTTATAGTTAAATCAAGTAAGAAATGTTGATTTTACTAAAGATTTTGTTTCCAAGTTGATAAGAGAGAATTTTCTTTGATTGTATTTTTAAATATAACCTACAGCATCGGTGGCTTTTTTCTGGCTCTTAGCATTCCTATCAGTTGACATAAAATATGTGCATCAAAGTGGTCACTCTGATCTGGATTTATCATTTGTAGAAAAAAATTGTTTTATTTTTCTGAACAAATAAGTAAGTTGTGGTAAAGCAGTTGTTCCTTCTCAGGGAATACAAACAACTTTATATATTTGGTGGACGCATATGTATGACTTTGTAATAAATGGTACGTAATCACTCAGGTTTGACTGCTGGGTGTATCTTTGCCATTAGATCAGCAAAGCTCTTCTGAATTTCAGTTTCAAATCGACACCCTTTTTATTGACCCCAGGTTTATGCCCACAGCTTTTTTTTCTTTCTGGGCAAGATTTTTGGTATGCAGTTCAGGCTGACCTTGAGCTCACTTTGTAGCCCAGGCTGGTCTCAAACTTGAAACAATCCTCTTGCCTCAGCCTCGCGAGTGCTAGGATTACAGGTGTGCGCCACCATGCCCAGCTGTGCCCACAGCTTTGAAAAACAAGCAAGTCAAGTGCTGTACAAATGGAGATGTTAGTCTCACATGGAAAGAGATATTCTTTCCCAGTCCTTGGATCTTGTAATTCTAGAAAAGGTAGTACCAGCCTAGGACACTTTAGGCCAGAAAAATGGGATCTTAAAATTTTATTCAGGCCCTGATTTACTAATTTGTTGGATCAAAACATTGATTTTGTGATTTTCTTTGAACCTGTACTTGATACAGTATTGTGAGTGCTGAAAAAGTAAAAATCTATAGAAAAGCACATTGGAGAAAGGACCCAAAGGTCTTTGTAGTTACTGGGTCAGTTCCTTCTTATGCAAATATCGTGAGGGAAGGGCAGATACATTTAAAATTGGTGGAGGTCACCATCTGAGATATCAAGGAGGAACCACTACAGTAATTTCTCTAGTTCATGTCACAGCATTGTACATAAAGTGTACAAAGATAACACATGTTCAAATAATAACTTCCAAGTATCGTTAGCATCCTCATTTTAGAATATGCTAACACACTGTAGGAAATTTGTCATTGCAAAAATTATAATTTTTTTTTCTTTTTGAGGGAAGGTCTTGCTATGCAGTTCAGGCTGACCTTGAGCTCACTTTGTAACCCAGGGTGGTCTCGAACTCGCAAAGATCCTCCTGCTTCAGCCTCCCGAGTGCTGGGATTACAGGCCTGTGCCATCATGCCCGGCAAAGAAATACTAATTTGAAAAAGATTTCTTGTTTGATTAAAGACTTAGTTACAAAGCTATGAGAAAGTTACTTTTATTTCTTGCTTGGTACTTATTTCTTGAGATGCAAACCAGTAGGGCTATGTAAATGTTCACAATATCTACATGGAATTTTTTCTCATCTTTAGGCCTATCTGTAACTATGCCTTTCTTGTCAATAAATACAATGAAAGGATGAACTTTTGAGACTCTCAGTCTTTGCAGAAGTTACTACTATCTGTTCAAATTATATTCTAGATTGATAAATTGGTTTTGATTCATATATACCTGACCTTAACATGCCTTCTAACCTGTCTTATTAACACAGTTATGATACATATTAATAAAATATTAATGTTATAAACTGGTATGCAATAAAATAATATGTATTAATGTATATTGATAATACATGAATTAATTCATGGTAATTATGAAGTGATTGTTTATACATAATACTTTATACCTTAATACAGTTGATGTAAATAAGTAGTATAAAATATGTATTGCTAAAAATATAATTAGCAGATATTAATACTTAATGTACTAACCAATCTAGCAAATTGGTCAGTCAAAACATAATTTAAACATAATTTAAACTTCTGCACTTTTCATCATCTCAATGAATATAAGGCTCTTGTATCAATGACAATTTTGTGTTAGAAAAATAATTTTTATATCCCATTTTATTCATACATGTGGCATGCTTAAAAAGAGGAAGACGTAGCTTTTTAACTCTTAAAAAGAGAACAGACTTTGTATGAGGCAACTTAGTGTGTACTCTCCTTTTTCCTGTAAGAATTTTATCTCTCCTCCGAAAACTATTGCTCAGTGGGCTGTGTTCATGTATTCTTTCTTTCATTGAGTTAAGTTTTAACGAGTGCTGACAATGGGACAGGCGCTGTGCTACATGCCAGACCTACTTGGAAGAATAAAGCAGGTAAAATTCATTTCCTGTTGGAGGAGACCAAAAGGTAAACCAGCAGATAATAGGCCAGTGGGCTTCCGTGACAGAGAGCAACACGGGAAGGGAGCTAAAATTTCCGCCTGGAGACTGGGAGGACAAGCCCTGTGGGAGTGAATGGAGGGAGGACGGTGGGGCCCAGAAGACCTCCCAAGAGCACAGCGTGTGTAAAGGAGTCAACAAAGAGGCAGTTGAGAAATTAGAAGACTGGGGATTTAGGATGGAGTCATGCGAACACAGGAGGGAAAGCAGGTCCAGGAAAAACCTGGAGGTTAAAATGCGGGTAGGAAAGCAGGCACGATGTTTGAAAAGTACTGTATGAATCAGCAAAGAAAGTGGTGACTGTCAGAATAAAGGCCTTGAAGAAGAGAGGGACTTCTCATGCAGAGAGGGTTGTGTGGGGCCAGGTCTTCTCCAGGAGGAGGACGAGCCACCGCTTTGTGCCGGGGCGGAGGAGCCCACCGGTGCATAAGTACAGTAGTTGGAGGATTTGTTGATGTAGGAAGCTGAGAAGCTTCCCTCCGGTACTTTCTATTTTCTCTCAGTAAGAAGAGGAGGTCACGAGCTAAGAGGAGGGGTGGGGCGGGGTGAGAACCCGGAGGGAAAGGAGCAGAGGTATTTTCTGCAGTGGGAACCAAGCTCGCTGGAGAATCTCAGCGACGCCTGCTAGTGTGGAGCGCCTCTGTAGGCTTTGAGAGTGTGAACCTCAGATGAAACCAGTCTGCCGAGTCCCATGGTTCCTCCAGCCATGTTTAAATGCTAGGTGCCAAAAAGCTGGAAGGTTAAGTTCTTTGGAGTAGGAGTTGTTTTGTTTATGTTTTTGTTTTGCTTTGGAAAAAATGCTGGAAATCCTTCAAATGAACCAGCGCACTGAGCAAAATCAAAACCCAAACCCAAGTGAATAAACAAAACAATCCCTCAAAGACTAGAACTCCCTAAGCTTCAGGGAAGGGAACGCAGCTCTCTGAAATGCGGTCGGTGCCGCGTAGGGAGCAATCAGAGCTTGGCTTAGTTTGCAGCTCCAGTAGGCAGGAATTCAGCCTTTGTTCTCTTTCAAACTTGTTGGAGTCATTACCTTGCCAGTTGCTAGGCCTGTTCTACACCTCAGCGCATCTGAATGGCTTTAGCTGTTCCCTGAGAGGCCATCATTTTGGAATCTGTTTTCTTAAAGTCCTCCTTGGTAGAATCGTTACTATTGCGTTTTGGAGCTTTGAATGCGTAGTAGTTTGCCTCCCTGCCCTACTCAATTTCTAGCCAAGCTTTTGGATCTGGCCTCTAGGCTACCCCTGAGACTTCTGTCTGCCACCGTCACTCCAGCGTGCGCATCTGCGCATTACGACTCCCTCAGGATAAGATCTGCCTGCTTATTTATTTACTCATTTATTCATTTATAGGCAGGGTCTTACTGTGTGGTTCAAGCTAGTTTGAACCTACTATGGAGCCCAGGCTTGAGCTCGGAGTTCTCCTGCCTCAGCTTTCTGAGTGCTAAGAGTGTGCTACCATGCCACCAAGATAAAGTTTCAGAGAATTGGAACTATTACAATTCTATGATATAAAGGTGAGGCTGTAATTCAATGGCAGAGCCTTTGCCTAGTATGCATGAGGCCTGGATTCCATCTCTGGCATGGTGAAACAAAATAAAAATTTCTAAACAAAAACCCTAGACTAAAACACTACTAAGAGTAGGCCACTAATGCAAGGCTGTCCTTATAAGCCCTGCTGTGAAGGTGTCTTGCTTACTTTTTTCTTGTTGCTGAGACAAAATACACAATGCCCAAAATGAAGGAAGGAAAGGTTTATTTAGCTTACAGTTTGTGAAGGTTTCAGTCCATATTTGGCTGGTTCTGAGGCAGAGTGGCACACGGCAGAGGGCAGCAGTTCATGGCGGCGGTACACAGCAAAGCCAGAAGCGCAAGAAGGGAGTAATGGCGGGAGGAATGGCAGCCAGCAGCTTCTCTCTCTCCTTTACATATACAAACTATCCGCCCCAGGGCGGGTATAGGTCTCACACCCATAATCCCAGCAAGCTATCCGCCCCAGGGCGGGTATAGGTCTCACACCCATAATCCCAGCAAGCTATCCGCCCCAGGGCGGGTATAGGTCTCACACCCACAATCCCAGCAAGCTATCCGCCCCAGGGCGGGTATAGGTCTCACACCCACAATCCCAGCAAGCTATCCGCCCCAGGGCGGGTATAGGTCTCACACCCACAATCCCAGCAAGCTATCCGCCCCAGGGCGGGTATAGGTCTCACACCCATAATCCCAGCAAGCTATCCGCCCCAGGGCGGGTATAGGTCTCACACCCA